>JAHWGI010000219.1:350000-432500 GCA_029379305.1 Frankliniella fusca | reverse complement strand
ACACATGGCGGACTAAGCTTTGGGTTACAAGTCATACCTGTAAGGTCACCGCGTCGTCTAATCTTGCCGATTTGCCAACAAAATCTCTTAGACTTTTATAGTAGACGGCCGAAAATAAGTGGACACTAACTGAAAGGAAAGAAAAACATATCAAACAAAAAAAATAAAACAAGGACCGAAATTGGTCCCCCCCCCCTCCCCCGTCATTTTGGTAAAACGACGCGTCACACAAGTAAATGGACGCAGGGCGCCTGGCCTCATTATCGTAATTGTATAATTTGTGTGAACGGCACGCAGGCGACACGCGACCCTGCGCGGCGCGGCCCGGCGCGGCGTAGCGGTGCTGCCTCACGCGAATCAGAGAGAGCGGCGCGGGGGTCCTGTGTGCGCTGGCGTGCGAGTGAGAGGCAAACAGAGATGCGTCGTTTTGATTAAAATAAAAAAAAAAAGGGGAGAGGGGAAAAAAAATAAAGTATGAAATGTCCCCAGATGCGCGCACTGACTGGGCACCCAGTCGCCCGGACGGATGCTATACTGCTGCTAGGCTCGGCCTGCTTCGACCGGTACTCTGTCAAAATATACTGCGGCGTGTAATGCAGAAAAAATAATTGTCTGAAAATAAAATTGCTCAGGAGAGTATTTCCAGTTTCACCCGATCTAGATTTTATTCAACGCACCACCTCTTCGCTTCCGTGTGGAAGGCTCGCGATTGCGATTAATGCGCGATTAGCGCAGCCTATCTGACTTATTGTACAACCCACTTTAGTGTACAGCCCGCGCTGCGAGGAGGGGTGGGGGAGTCACTTCGGAAAATCATTTTTAGACCCCCAAAAAAATCATTATTGAAAAAATCAAAATATTTAAATAAAATTAGGAAGAATGAATCCGTAAAATCCGAAAAATTGAGAAAAACATTAAATAAACGGCAATAAAATTGAAAAAAAACTTCAGAAATGGCTGTAAAAGATCAAAATTTATCAGAAAGTGACAAAAATTTTCCTTGAAAACTGAAAAGAAAAATCATAACAAAAAATAAAATTAAAAATCAATTGTGAAACAAATAATTATTTACACATTTTGTGTGAGTGATCCCCCCCTCTCGCCGCGCTGCTGCTGCCGCGTCACCTGCTAGGTTTCGTGGATTTGGCTCCTCGCCTCGCGTCGCCTCGTGTCGCCTGCTGTGACAGCGAGACATCGCTAATCGGGACGGCGCAATTCATACGCTACGCCGCTACGCCCTGCTGTCTGCACGCCTCGCCGCTCTCCACTCGCGCCACGCTCGGCTGGTCCGCTCTCGCGGCTCGCGTGCTGCGCAGGCGGCGGCGACGGCTGGCCGGGCGGCCCGGGCCGGGCGGGCCGGGCGGGCGTCGCGAATCCGGTCCCAAATGTTTGGTGGGTCAACATGACCGTGCTCGAGGCCAAGCCAGGCCGGGCCGGCGCGCCGCTGCTGGACGCGCTGCGGGAGGGACGCGGCGGCGGCCTCGTTTAGGAACAACGCGCGCATCACCTCAGACCGCGCCGTCATGCGCTCCGCGCTGATGCTGTTGTTGCTATACGCGTGTTGCGCGCGGGGTTTCTGTTTCCTGCTTGTGCGGTGATTTTTCTCAAGGGGGGAAACCCGAGGAGGAAACTACTCTGAATTTTGGTGTACACATACTGTAAATTTTCGTCAATTTTTGTAAATTTTCGTGAGTTTTTGTGAATTTATACTTGAATTTTACCTACATTTTTTGAATTATCCTTTCCTCAATTTTTCCTGAATTTTGCTAAATTCTGTGATTATTTTTTTTTGAATTTTCCTGAATTTTTATTCTGAATTACGAGGTGTAGATAATTTTCAGAGATGTTTCCCCCTTTGAGCGAACCACTCGGGAAATATTGTGTACCGGGTGTTTCTTTGAATGCGTAACAGTGTTCGCGGAATTGCCTACTCGCCATGGCTTCAGGTTCAGGGGCCATGGCGCCTCACAGGCGAATGGGGTAGGCAAACCCGCAACACTGTTACGCATTCAAAGAAAGACCCGGTACAAACCTCAAGTACACCGCGATGAAATTTTCTGAAATCTCGGTGATGAAATAGTCGGAAATCCGACTAAGAAATCCGATGAAATATCACATAAATCTTCCCCCAAAATTTAGAAATCTTGTGAAATATCATGAAACCTAGTGAAATCCCGCGAAACCTTGTCAAATCTTTAATAATTTTGTGAAATGTCGTAATCTCACGTAATCCACATGGAAGTTTCAAATCAGGAGAAATCCTAGGAAGGGAAATTGTTGCCCCCTCGGATTTAATAAAAAAAAAAATTAATGCTCACATGTATATACGGCAGTGTTCCCCCTTTTTTTCCTAGCCCCTATTTTTCATTGGTATTCTCCTCTCTCTCTCTCTCTCTCACCCGCTGCGGCCGCGCCGGGCCGCGCCGCGTGCTGGCTGGGTGCAGCACATCAGACACGTCCCGTCTCTCACCTCGGGACGGCTCCTATCCCCTCCACACGCCGCCGCGAGCGAGATTGGCTTATTTAGCTGTGAATGTTTGGTGGTTTTGGGAGCAGCAGCGTGATCGGAATAAATGACAATCAAACAAGATATCTGTTCACGTAGCTCCGCGGTAAACTGGTCTCTATAAAAGAGAGGCCAATGTGATGCCGAGCGGACGCCCTTTAGTAACGAGATAGAAAATTTCTCAGTACGTACAGTAGTTTGGTTCGAAAACAAAAAGGTGCAATCCGTCGAGGGAGGGTTTCGATACCGCAATCGCGTTAAAACTTTTTTTTATCTATAGATCCCTACGTGTATAGGTTGGCGCGAGAGTATGTGACATCGTTTGGGAACGTGGAGTGGAACGGAAGAGATGGCTGTTTGACGCTGAACGCCACGGCTTGTACCATCGGGTACAGAGACGGGACGTGGGCGGCGCGGAGGGCATTGCCCCGGCCGCGCCTCTGGCCCCGGGGGCCCCGCGGCGAGCACTGCTCCCCGCCCCACCCCCTGGCTCCGGCGTGGTCCTTACCAAGCCCCCGGGGCCTTCCTGGGGTCCAAGGCCCTCCAGGGACTCGGGCGAGGGCCCTGACTCCTGCGGGGGTAAAAGAGGGGGGGGGGGGCGGAGGCACGGCCTTCCAAGGACACCACTTTGTCCGAGTCTGTTCCATTCCCATGGCTCTGCTAGTACGGCAGTGGGAGGCTACAGTGCGGTATTGTGCGTGTGTGACAAATGCAGGTCGGTGAACGCACCGGTAAATCTCCGACGGGTCAGTGATTCCACGGAAAGATCATATGGATGTCATGTCATGTCGTGGTGGACTTTTGTACCTTTGCACCACGGCGACGGGCTTACAGACCAAAGCGGTTTTGTACCGTACGATCACTGAATGCATTTTACTTTTCCATTATATTATTTCTATTTCATTTTTTTTATTTTTTAAACTGCGGGTGATGCATTTCACTGACATTTTACATATAAGTACTGGTCTACGACGCCGACGGAGTTGGAGTTCTTCTTCTTCTTCTTCTTCTTCTTCTTCTTCTTCTTCTTCTTCTTCTTCTTCTTCTTCTTCTTCTTCTTCTTCTTCTTCTTCTTCTTCTTCTCTTTGCCTCTCTCTCCCTCCCTCTCTCCCTCTGCGGTCGCAACTTTTGTCATGGTTTACTTGCATGATTTATTCTATGCCTATTATAGGTAGGGGAAGGTGACTGCATGTCAGCCGAGTGCTCTGCAGTGCCCTGTAATCACAGCCGCCTGCACCACCGGCTCCACTCTTCCACGTTTTCGGTTTCCGATTCTGACCGGAGCCCACCTTCTTTTCCGGAGCCCCCGCCTGGATCCGCCCCTGATGTGGGTGATTGTGAGGCAGACTGCTGAATCATCGAGGCGGGCAGACGCATCGCTGTGGCGCGGCGTGGCGTGGCGCGCCGCGGCGGTCAGACGGACCAAAACAAGCGGACAAACGCGACGAAGGACGATGCGCCGCGTGCGCCGCGGCGTTGCCAGCTTGATAAAGGGAATTTCACGTAAAACCGACGAAAAATGAATGACTTCTCGAGATCCCTGGATTTTAGGACGCTTCTCGTACAGCAGTGATGGGTGAGCTGCATCTTTTCCAAAGCATAAGAACGCGGATGGCACTGTTTTCCTGAAATATTTTTCCAGCCCAATCACTGCATTCAAAAGCGTTCAACTGACACGTACATTCAAGTTTAGGAAACAGTTATCTCTGAGTAGTTGATAAGCCCATTTATTTCATAGTGGACAAAAATGTTTAACACTTCCCCAGTGGGGAATGAAACGTTTCGGATTAGACCAGGATTAATTCAAGATAAGTTTCAGTTTGACTATCTGAGTTATTCGTACCAGAAACCTTTCTTAAACGTCTCGCTGAAATTGATCTCGATCGGATGGATCGCAAATTATTCCTTAGTCGGTGCTCGCGAAACGTTCTGCTGCGATCGATTTCGAAATGATTGCGAAACGTTTTTAATTCATTAACCATAGTAGGACGTATAATGTTTTAATCGTTTCGGACCACATCCAAAAGGAATTTGGGAAACATTTTATGAGCTCTCCCGAACCTACGTAAGTTGTACTTCTGACATGAAAATGAAGTTAAGATGAACAGGACATTTGTTAAGTCCAGTTTGAAAATGTTTCGTTTGGACGTGTTCAAACAACATAACACATCAAAAACACATTGAAAATTTACAATAATGAATCAATGTTAATTGGGAGGAACCAGTGGGTGGGCGTTATTTCATCTTGAGCATGTTGGTCCTGCGAAGACCGAACATCCTTCGTAAGAGATTATCTTTATATAATCTTTAGAAAACGTTTCCGGAACATATTACGAAGAGTGCTCTGGCCACAAGGGTTGTAGTGGAATGGGGAACGCAACGTGGCAGATTTCTACCAGAGCACCTCCGTAGGTAAGTGGGTAGCGCAGTGGCCTTGTAACTCAAAGGCTGAGGGTTCGAATCCGACTGGAGTCGGGCATTGGCAAGTGTAAAATTCTGTGGAATTGAAACTACTATAATGTCAACACCTTGGACTGTGGAGGGAAGCCAAAACGCAAGAAAAACTTCACCAGATGTTCAAAATTAAATTTTAACGCTTTTGATGGAACATATTAAATACGTTTCTAAGACTATCCCTCAAAACGTTTTCAAGACTATCTTATATACGTTCTCAAGACTATCTTTTGAAACGTTTTCAGACCGAACTATGTGCACTCAAAAGACAAATCTGATACGTTTCAGTGGTTCGTTCTCAGGACTAATATTAGTTCGTGCGAAGCGTTTTCAAGACATTTTCAGAATTAAAAAATCCTTACTGGGTCACTTGGACACTTTCTGTTGGTTTGTAACCCAAGCATCTAAACGTGTTCAGCAGTGCGTTCAGCACTTTCAAGTGTCAGTCAGTTGATGATCGTTATCACTTATGATTACTGTCTAGTTATTATTTGGGTCGGGCGTCTAGGGTGCTCATCGCATGGAGCGGGTATACCGCTCATTCCCCTGGAATACCTGGTCGGCATCTTTCGGAGTGAGAAATTCTTGGGCAAATCTCCCTCGAACTCTTTCAGAAAAAAGCACGCTAAAGATACGATCATTTAAGTGTCAAATCCTTGTCTGCTCTGGGTGCCTGTGTACCCGGTACAGAGGTGTACAAAAATTTCAGAGTTTATTTTCCCCTCGAGGGGGGGGGGGGGAGGGGGTGGTTCGTTTCTTTGCGTGATTGTGGCATCCTCGATTGGCTACCAGGGCGGCGGGCACGCCCTCGTGTCGCCCCGGCGGGCGTAACTCGCGGGGTAAGTTGTAGGCGGGGCGGGGGAGGAGGGGGTCAGGCCGCCGACGGAGCCCCCCTCCCATCCCCCCCCTCCCATCCCCCCCTCCCATCCCCCCTCACCCTCCCTACTGCCCCTAATTGTTGTTATTAGGTGATTGTGAACCCGCAGCGCACACGGTCGTACTGCACATCACACCGACACATTGTCATCTGACTCACTCGCCGCGGCTGCGGGCGCGTGCCTGCACGCGTGTGGATTTCTCGTCGCCGCCGCCGCCGCTCACTTGTCATCGTCTTATTATTTCCTTACTGCTTGGCGACAGCAGTCGCGTCGCGGCCATCGCGGTGGAACACCCTGCGCCGAGGTGCGGAGAGCCATACTGTCACACGGAGAAAAGGATTTTGTTCTCACAACAAACATTTTGTTGACATAGCCTTAACATTATTTTTTGTCCCAGCAACAAAAAAATCTGTTGGCGGAGCAAAGCATCTGTTACAGCAACAGAAATTTTCTTCGAGTATTGTTGTAGTAACAGGCGCTTCGCTTAGCCAACAGATGTTTAGTTCCTGAAACAAAAAACATTTTAAGGCTGTATTAACAAATTGTTTGTTGTAAGAACAAAATCCTTTTCTCCGTGCATTTCTGTAGAACCGGAACTGTCGATCGCCCCTACCCCCCCCCCCCCCCCCAACCCCCTCTCACCCCTCAATCCTCCCCTAATGAGAAAGTAGGCAGTTCAACTTCGGCACCCAGGCATTCCTTTTTTCACCTTTTTGTGTTTTCTTTTAAGCTTCTCGCTTATGATCCAAGACTGCATAGAAAACATAGATAAGCTATGACAAGGCAATGGAAGCTACATTACCTTACGTGTCAGCTGATAAGTGACAAGCAACTTTTAAAGCTACTTTAGCGAAAAGTTTGTTGTTTTAGTCATACTTCAGCCCTGCGCAAGCTAATGCGACGCTGATGTCACGTGGTCTATCCCAACAAGCGCCTGCACTGTAAACTGGTTGGCGTCGAAATACGCCATATTTCTGGCGTTCATGAAACGCCAAATACAGGCGTCATCCGACGCCAAATATAGGCGTTTTTCGGCTGAATACGCCAGAAATTTGGCGTCTTTCGACACCAACCAGTTTACAGTGTGCTTTGACGAATCTAGCTATACATTAATTGCCACAGCTACTACCAAAACTAACCTTTTACCATTGTAGCTTATAAGTTGCTGCGGCCACGGTATCAGCCTTTTCGTAATAGGCTAACATAGATCTGTTTTACCGTGTGCCGCCGAGTATTTAAAATGTTTGCGTATTTACTGTAAGGGCGGTCACTCCGAGAAATACAAAGGTTTACAGGAAATTTTTCCACAAGGTGCAGTTGTAAAATTACAATAACAAATCGTAAAATTACAAGCACTTCCTATGAACTTGAAATTCAATTACGATCAAGAATGGTTTGTCGTAAATTCACCACATTTTTCGTAAGTCGTAATTTACAAAACTAATCTACAAGGATATTTTTTTTTGTGACGTCGGGACCGGAAATCAATTAGATTGATCAAAGCAAGACGTTAGGCTTTTGGTTCGATGTAGTCCTTTTAGAAGTTTCTCATAACAGGCCGGTTTGGTTTGCAGTGGGACGGCGCTGCGGACGGTTAGACCGAGGGGGGGATCACTCTTTCAAAATGTGTACAAATTTTTTGTTTATTTTTTGTTTTGTTTTTTTGGAATATTTTGATTTCATACCCGCATTTCTGAATTTTTCAACCTTTTTTTCGGTTTTTTGTTCGTTTTTTTAAAATCGATTTTTCGGATTTTGTTGTATCTTTCTCTCATATCTTTTTCTCTTAATTTTTTGAATGATTTTTATGGGGCCGTCCAATGGTTTTTCAAAGTGACTCCCCCCTCCCCTCGGGTCAGTCAGAGCGCAGCGGACGGTCAGACAGAGCGCAGCGGACAGTCAGACGTCTTCTTGGACGCACAGCCGCGCCGCGACGCGCATCAATCAAGTAGCCGCTTGGCTGGCTCAGCTACGGTGGGTGCATGCCCCCGGCCGGGCCGGGCCGGGCCGGGCCGGGCCGGGCGGGACGTGGCCCACCTCCGGAAGTAAAAATGTCTCTGCGGCACGGCGCAGGAAAAGAGGAGAGAAATTACGTTAATTCGAGGAGTTGTTTTTTTTCTTTCTTTTTGTTTTGTTCTTCTTCGGTGCCGTTCTCCCCGGTGATTTGCACGCGCGAGCGTCACAAGAGAGTTTCTTTTTGAAATAGCTATATGTGTGTGGTGTATACTGTAGTATTATTCCGCTGAATGCGAGAACAGAATCTGAAACGAGCGTTGATTCTCCTACAAGATGTGCGGAATAGTGGGAATGATAAACTGCAGGGAAAATGGTAAGTGAGTTGGCTGATGGAGTGGTCGGTTAAACTGCTTGACGTTTGCTGATTCAACAGAAGAATTAATAAACTCGCCACAAGACAAATGAAATTATTTATAATTTTCCCTCAAACTGGCTCACTAATGCAGTCTAGTGCCGCAGCAAAGCCACCGCACTCTTAGCGTATGTATCGCGCGTTAGTCCACATGGATGAAATTCACGCCCACACACACACGTCCGCCTCGCCTTTCCATTTTACCTCGCCACCCGCTCCAGCACGCAGGTCTTTATGCCATATTTTCGCAATAATGCTGTCGCCGGACCGTCTTGTGTTGTAGCCGCTGTATGCAAAGAAAGCATGTGAAGTGTCAAAAGCGAAATCTCAGCCGAAATTGTTCCCGTCCGCTGGCCGCCGGCTTGGTTTGCCGTCTGGCCTGGCCGGGCTCGGCTGGGGGGATAATTGTGGAGTCCCCGTATGATAATGGTCCCAGGACAGTACCCCGGGCCCCGGCCCCGACCCGGGCCGGCCCGGTCGCCGGATACGCCAATCTCTTGGCGTTGCGGGACCGTCTTTTGAATCGCCCCTCCGGTGGCGCCAAAAAGGAGCCAGCAGCACCGCCGAGGTTATTTTGAAAGCGGCTTGCGCAAGCACGCGCGAGCGGCCGTGCGCGAGGCACAGGGGGTCTGGACGACGCGGGAGGGACGAAAAAATAAAAAACTGGCCACTTCCGGTCCGGAATCACTCGATGTGATCGTTATCGCATCACCTCTGACCTTTCATATTTTTTTTTCTATTATTTTTATTTTCTGTCCTGTCTTGCGTTGTCGTAGATGGACTGAGTCCTGAGTCGGGAATCGTTGTGTAAAGTTCTGATGTAGAGTGAAGGTGGCCGAGCAGCGCGTGGCGTGCGGGCGGGGCGGGGCGAGGTGGGGCGGGGCGGGGCGGGGCGGGTGCCGTGTCGTCCTGGGTGGGTCCCGCAGGCGAGCAGCGGGCCCCGGCCCGGCACAGGTCAGACTTAGCGGAACGGAATCCCATGGGAAGTCGAGTGAGTGAGTGAACAGCGGGAGGAGACCAAGTCCACGGCGCGGAGCTCAAAGGGAGGAAATGAAAGTTGGGCACAGGGGAGAGGAGGAGGAGGGGGGGGGGCTAACGAGGGCGTCACCATGAAAACGAGTCACGCCTCACAAAATTTTCAATATCGTCTCTCGAAATTGTTATTACGATGTTTTTACCTGCTGCGTTGCGACCCTCGGCGTGCGAGCGGCAGCAGCAGGGGTACATACCCGCCCGCGTGCCGAAATGTTAGTGAATAAATCTGCATTTTTTTAAAACAAAAGTCGTTACACATTCATGTCATGCATATCTGTGATTGCCTACTCTATCTTCGCGCTGAGAGATACATTGCGCACCGCTTCGGGTACCGGAGGAACTCGGAGAACTTAAACCAGCAGTCTTTGACCGCCGCCGTCCCTCCCGTCCCAGTCCGAGTGCTCACCACACCGAGTCCGATGTAGATGAAGTTGATACGCGCGTGTTATTGGCTGCAGTGCGTATCGGCGAGTCGTTTGAGGCTGCTCATGGCTATCTTTTATAAACTGGGAGAGAGGAAGTGCTCCGAGCGAAATAGCAGGCAAGACAATGGAAGCGACCTGATTGGTATCGAGGGGAAGGGGGGCGGGGGCATGAAATCATGATAGCGTTCCCGTGAGGAATGAAGAGGGGAAGACATGTCGATGTCGGGTAATGGTCGCCCCCTCGTTACATTATTTTGGGACTTCTTCTCCGGGGTACTCGGTGGTTGGAGTCACGGTCTGCGGAATTTATGAATGCGTTCGCCAAAAAAAAAGGAGAGGTTTGCGGTTTCGCAGAATGCAAGAGTCTGCCGCTCGTAGTTACACGCAATATGTTGGAAAACTGAAATTTTGAATAATCGAAATTCCTTTTAATTATCGGAAACGGCGTTTCGCTCTCCCGTTTCGTTCCTTACTGGCTCTGTCTCGCCGCGGCGGTCTCCGCTGTACAACTTGCCCGCTCCTCCCTCTCCGATCCCGATAGCCTGACGGGAGGAGCGGGCGGGTGCGTAAGTTACGGGGGCCCAGGTCCAGGCACAGGACTCGACCGGACCGGTGGCATTTTTCTGCCGATTCAAAAAATGCCGCGCGACCTTTGAGGTGAGGTGCGCTTAGGCGGCTCCGATTGGGCGCGCCGCGCGATGCTCCGGGGCCCGCGGCCGCCGGGCTCAGATATATATCACTGCCCCTACAATGCGCCCCGCACCGCACCGCCCCGCACCGCCCCGCACCGCCACGCCGGACCACCGAACGCCCGACCCGACGACACTTCATGAAATTTTCTCAGGGAGTCCGGGCCGGCCGGCCTGGTCGGGCGCAGTACACCCACAAAAAGCTCCCTCTCAAATCAATAAAGTTGCGTTGTATAAATCGGGTACTTTGGTCAAATTTGACTTTCAGTCGCGGGTCAATTTTGAGAACCACGTTTTCTGGGTGCACGACACGGTGTTTTCATCATATTTTTTTCTTCTTGGATTTAAATTAGACAATTCACGGGATTTAAGAGTGCATCCTTCTGTTTTTTGCGGGGGAGCAGGAGCTCTGTGCAACAGACGTTTTATGATGTCTATCTCCAACGCACGAAAGGTCAGTTGCATCACGCCTCAATGCTCGAAATACTACTGTAACAAGAAGACAGCTAAATTCACTGAGCAGAATCTCGAGGTAAAACATAAGGTTTCGTCGCAACCTATTTTTTTTCTTCCTTTTTGTCTTTTTCTCTTTTTCTATACCGCGATCAGGAACAATCGCTAAGACAGCGTGGACTGGAAGGCCCACGGCGGCTGGATTCCATATCGTAAGGTAAGCAAACGGCCCGAGTATTATTCTGCCATACATAATGCATGCCCGTGTGTGTGCCTGGCACTGGACTGCTCCCTCCACACCGTGTGTGACAAGGACGGGCGGCTGAGTGTGGCTCTGCCGCTGCTGCTGCTATTGTTTTTCTTTTTTTTTTTCCGTTTTCAGCGCCCTGTCTCTCCCAGATTCTCTTCCCGGCGTGGGGCTTCAGCAGCGAAGGGCCCTCCGCCGCCGTGTCCGTCCTGCCTGCAGAGGAATGTAGGCGCTGAAAATCGTTGCCGCGCGGTGCCGCACGAACCCGGAAGGGATTTATGTGGCAGACTCACTGTAAAAAAAAAGGGAATGTAGTAAACTAACAGGAAATATCTGTTAATTTTGTTCAACGACCTGACCGTGAATTCACTTTTTATCCGTGTTCAGGGAGGGGTCACCAACTCGCATAATACTCCGTACAGGAGATACATAATACCTCCTTAATACTTCGTAATAATTTCTCAAAATACCCGACAAAATACCCCCAGAATACCGTATTATACCCCATAATAATACACAATACTTCATATTATCCTATAATATGTCATAATATCCCATAAATCCGCATAATACCTTAATACCCCGTTCACTGCTGAGGTGAGTTGGCGACCCCTCGGTTCTTTTACAAAAGAATTCTGTAACTTTACAAAAGAGTTCAGTAACTTTACTAACCGTATCTGTTGTTTCGTGACCTTTCCGGACATTTCTTGTTAATCTACTAAATTTTTCATCAAACTACAGGGAAATCCGTTTACCGATTACCAGCGAAACCTGTAAATTTGTTTCTCGTCTTCTTACAACATATTTTTACAGTGCTTCGACGCGACACATTTGTGGGTGTGAATAGGCTAACACTTTTTGGGACTTACTATTAAAAGCCCGCAGCGATTTTCATTGTGAGGTACAGTGAACCGAGCAGCACTATTTATAGCGCACGGTGAATTCATTCACTGTAAGCTACAGTGAATTTCACTGTAAGCTGCAGGGATCCACGGTGCTGCACTCGCACTCTAACTTACACTGATATTCACTGTAAGTTACGTTGATACACTGTAGAGTACGGTGATGTTCACTGTAGGTGATATCCACCGTAAATTATGGTGGAAATCACCGTGAGCTTTTACACTGTTAAATTAAGTCTTTAAACCTGTCTCACTTTAAAGTGTGCAATTGTCATTTAAACACTTACAAGTGTGCAAATCGACAGTTGTGCACTTGTAAATGTTTAAATCCTCATTTGCACACTTTCTTGGCCTAGGGTGTTTAAGGCAATTTTAAGGCTGCGTAAGAGTGCAATTGAGGATTTACACAATTACAAGTGCACAACTATCGATTTGCACACTTGTAAGTGTTTAAATGACAATTGCACACTTTAAAGTGAGACAGGTTTAAAGACTTAATTTAACAGTGTAACAGTGCACGTTTTTTCTGTTCATCGATTTCAATATCTTGTAGTCTTCTTGAAGCCGTTCGAAATAAGGTACAATACAATATGCGAGCATTTCGCTGAACTCCCATCGCATCTCGTGTTTCAAGAAACCCCTCAAGTGAGGCACTTCGTTTCAGCACACAAACCTAAAGTGTCATCATCATTGGCCACCACCCAACCGTGAAAGAACGGCATGTACTGTTTAAGAGCCCGCGTAGGAGAGTAGTGCCTCTAGGACTCCCAACTCCCAGCTACCTTCTCTCTGTCTTCCCTCTCTCTCTCTCTCTTCCCTATCCCTCTCCCTCTCTGTCCGCGAGCCTGATGTGCCGACCCGCGCAGGTGTTGTCTGACTCACACAACGGGAGTACCACTCTGTTTAGCGACTTGTAGGCGGTGCCGCCGGGCCGTGTCACGATAGGAAATGGGTGAAGCGGGAAACAAGAGGGAGAGCAAAGCGAGCGAGAGAGATAAAACGACAGAGAGAGAGAGTAGGAAGGAAGGAGTAGCAGGCCATAACCTTTGTGAAATGGGGCCGGGAGCCGAGAGCGCGCGGTTAACGTTTCTCTTGTATCTCCAAATAGACAGTAGTATTGCATGACGGCGTGCGCTACAGATGTGTGTCGGGCGGCCGCCGTGCGCGGTGACGCTTAATGACGGCATTATTGCATATCGTTACCGCCCGCTACGTCGCGTGGCGCGAGACGCGACGCCAAACGCATCTACTATACAAACAAGGCCAACCGCGGTGGTAGCGCGTAAACGGGGTGGGGGTGGGGGTAAAAATAAGCAAATTCTGAGGAGTAAAAGTAAGAAAGGCGAGGAGTCTTTAAGACGCGGCAAATGGACGAAAATAAACAAAAACAAAAGCGGGATGGGTTGGGAAAAAATATGAAAAATGCAGGCAAGGACGATGATTTGCAATGAAACTTTCCGGCTCTGGACTGCCGACCCCCGCCGCGCCACGCCCCGCGGCGAACGGGCACACAAGAAGTCGCGCTTTGCCAAATCGCGTACGTAAATTAGTTCTCTTTTGCATTTTTATTCGACATTCCCTGCGCATCCTTTTGTTTATCTGATAGCCCCCCCCCCTCCCCTCTGCCTCTCTCACTCTCTTGCCCTCTTCCTCGCTCCCATTATTCTATGACCCCGCGCGGTGCGCACCTTGCACGAACTACGTAGGTATACTGTGTACGCACTCTACGACAGCTTTAGGGACTCGCCCTAGACACCCCATCTCCCTCAAGTCTCTCTCTCTCTCTCTCTCTCTCTCTCTCTCTCTCTCTCTCTCCAAATAGACTATAAGGATGTTCCTAAAATTGTTATCAAAAATCATGAAATAATGTACTGTAATAGTGTAAAAAGTTTAGGCCTAATTATTGACAGTACACACTTAAAAGCTTACGGTGAATTTCACTGTAAGCTACGGTGAACTTGGCATCACCGTAACTTACGGTGGATTTCACCGTAAGCTACGGTGAAATTCACCGTAAGCTACAGTGAAATTCACCGTAGCTTACGGTGAATCAGGGGGCATGACCGTAATCTACGGTGACATACACCGTAGCTTACGGTGAAAATTCACCGTAAGTTACGGTGATGCCAAGTTCACCGTAGCTTACAGTGAAATTCACCGTAAGCTTTAAATAGTGTACTCTGTCCTGGAAGGAGCAGGCTCTAACATCTGTCAACAAAGTATTTGCAACGCTAGCACAAGCTAAAAGGAACATTGACTTTATGCCACAAAATATTAGGAAAAAGTTAGTCCAAGGTGTAATCATGCCCATTCTTGAGTATGGACTTTGTGTTATGACCGACATGGATAAAGAAAGTATGTATCTGCTACAGAAGGCCCAAAATGCTTGTGTGAGATTTATTTATAAAATAAGAAGAGACGAGCACATCACTCCATTCCTAATAGAACTAAAGTGGCTTAAAATTGTGGATAGACAGACTTTGGCAATTGCAACCCTAGTATGGAAAACTATAAAATACAAAAACCCTGAGTACCTTTTTGAAATGTTCATCTTTTCTGACTCTGAAAGATCTAGGACAGTGAGAGCTGACCATCAGTATTTAAGAATTCCCATACATAGAACTGTAACATACACTCAATCATTTTGTGCTGTGGCAACTAGATTTTTTAATCAGTACAATCTCAAAGATGTCTTACATTGTAGAACACCCTCCTTTAAGAAAGCAATCTCTAATGCAATGCTAAAAGAGTACTGTGCCTGAATGTCATCAATTACTGCTATTATTTATCACATTCTATAAATTCTATATGCTTGTTATTTCTTCTCATCTTTAATATTATTTTTTTTCCTGTAATTTACAATATAACATGTAAACTTTCGAGAGAGCGGACTGCCTACTGTAGTGGGGCTTTGTAGCCCTTTTGTATGTAGTCTCAAAATAAAATTCAATTTCAATTTCAATTTCTCTCTCTCCCTCCCTCTCTCCCCCCTCTCCCTCTCCCCCTCTCTTCTTCTATCTGTCTCTCATTCTCGCTCGTACACCTGGAAGAAAGCACAACAGTAGTGAATCATAAGGCGCAGAACGCCGCCCGCGCTGTGCCTGAGTCTGCTGCTGATGAGTCACATTGCAAACTGGCGCTATAAGCGTTTTGCCACATTAAAACTCTAGCACTACTCAGCTGGCCGAGGCGCGTTGTGCACCCGCCACCGCCGGACACTGCACGGCCCATATGATACGCCGGTGTGTCGTAAATTTTCACTGTGCAGAGTGGTCTGCTTTCGGCTCTTGAAAACGCTGACAGCGGGCGAGATCAGCCAGTAGCAGCTGGGCTGGGCGGGCTGCTGCCTGAGCAGCGGCGGCCGGGCCGGGTGCTCAAGCAGCGCGTCCAGATCCCCTAGCAGAACCGCGTATGTCCGGACGCTGGCTGTGCACACTACTTGTGCCAGGGCCGCGAGCCTGGCCTGGCCTGGCCTGCATGGCCTGTGAACTAGACCAAGGACGGCGGTGGTGGGGGCGCGCGGGGTCGGGGCGTGGCGGGGCGTGGCGGGGCGAGGTCGCGCGGCCCTGGGCGGGGCGGGGCGGGGCGGGGCGCTGCTGCTGCGCCTCGGGTCAGGCCAAGGTGACGGAGGGGTTGCCCACCTCGAGGCGCTATAGGGAGATGCAACTGGGGCGGGCGGGCAGGCGGGGCTGCCCGCCGCGGCAGTGGCGGCCGCAGCAAGCTCTGTCTTTAATCCCTCATCACACAACGCACACTCCCTGCCGACCGTCCATGTCGCACTTTTTATCGCTATATCGCTCTCTCTCTCTCTCTCTCTCTCTCTCTCTCTCTCTCTCTCTCTCTCTCTCTCTCTCTCTCTCTCTCTCTCTCCCCCTTTCTCTCTATCTCTCTCTCTCTCTCTCTCTCTCCCTTTCTCTCTATCTCTCTCTCTTTCTCTCAGAGCGCGCAGCTTAGCAGCGCGTGCAGCGCCCGCAGTGCCACGTGCCGCGTGTAGCGTGAGTCATAAGTGCGGCCGCGGTGCTGCAGGCTGATTCCGAACAGTGTTTAGCGGTGATCTCTCTCTCTCTCTCTCTCTCTCTCTCTCTCTCTCTCTCTCTCTCTCTCTCTCTCTCTCTCTCTCTCTCTCTCTCTCTCTCTCTCTCTCCATGAGTGCGACAAGGACAGAGAGACGAGACCACTGTGTGCGGTGTGCGCGTAAATTCGCCTCACTGCTGCGCCACGCGGGAGCGTGCACCTTCCGCACTCGCGGGTCGGAAGTCCTCGAGAATCATTTCGAGATACGATTTTATTATACTGGATGTATCGGAGCGGACCCGCGCATTGCAGCGGTATTGCGCAACACGGCACACATTACGCCGTGTCGCGCAGGGAATACACTCGCGTCCACTTGGGCGTGCTCGAAAGGCTTAATTAGTCCCCCTGTTTTTGCCCCGCCGGTCGGATTTAGCCGGGTAGGCCCTCCCCGGCGGCGCTGGGCCAGGCGGCGCCCGGCACATTGGTTCGGCTTGTTGGTGATCTCGTGCCTTGTTTGGATTACGCGCGCCTAGCTTTATCAATGGGCGCGCCGCTGCCCTCTGGCGATCCAATAACGTCCTTTAATGAAGATCCCGATGGCCGCGAAATTGCAAATCCAGCGTCCTCCACTCCACGCCGCTCCACCAGCGCCACCGGCCCGGCGCACACCACTGTCCCCCGTGGTTATCCCTCCGTAAACAACTCTCATCATGGCCGCTTCGACGAAAAACGGAAATGTGCCGTACTGTTGCCCCCCCCCCCCCCAGAGCACACTCTCACACGCACATGACTACGCCCGTGACTTCATTACCGGTTCATGAGTACCCGACAACTCTGGCGCATTTTTTTTTCAGAGCGCATACACCCGGCAGATGAACGTCGATCGTGGGTGAAAGATATTGTTTTGTACGGCAATTTTTCCATCGGGATTAGGTCAGATGCGTTGTTGAAAGTTTAGTAGTACAAGGCTACAATACGAGGGGGCAACAACTCTTTAGTGTAGTGTACAAATTTTGTGATATTTTTTTTTTTTTTTTAATTTTTGGGATTTATTTAAATTTGTGATTCAATTTTTCTGAATATTTGCTAGATTGAACCAATATTTTTGGATTTTTTTTTTCTGAATTTTCCTGAACCTTTTTGCGAACCACGAGGTATACAAAAGTTTTAGAGTTGTTTCCTCCTCGCTACAAGAGGTGCAACTTTTTGACGGGGAAGAAGAGTTTACGCAAAAGCAAAGCCCTCTCATTACTTTTTTTTCTTTTCTTGTTTGTTTTTAAACAAATCTATTCTTCCCTTTCCTCCTGCTGTCGGCCCGAGGCCCAGCCGGCCTCCCGCCCGCCCGCACGTTAGGGCGATACGGCTTGTGTGCGGATTTGATTTGATCGATTTCGGGGGCTGGGCGCGGGTGGGGAGAGCCGTGAGAGAGAGGGAGATAGAGATGGGAGGGGGCGCTAATGCGTGTGGGACGGGGACGGAGAGCACACACGACACACGCCAGGGGCGGCGAGGGGTGACTGTTGGAGCTGCCGGCCAGCTTAGCACGACTCCATCAGTACCGTCCGAACCTGGCTGAACCAGGGCATTCTGTCTGCGTGTGTGTGCGTGGGGGTTGCGCACCTGGCTAGAAACGCAAACCTGATGTGTGCTTCGACCCCCCCCCCCCCCCCCATGTATCTACGCCATTTGAGCGTATCAGAACGGGAAATTATAAACAACATGACGATTTTCACAATTTATATGTAAATGTGCTTTTAAAAAGCACCATGGCCTGAAACAGAACTTACAATAATACGACAAACTTGGAGAATGAGGTGCCTTCTGAACCGTGAGGAGTGGAAAATAAATCGTAGCCTATGTGCGACCTCTTCCTCCCTCTCTCTTTTCCTTGCCAGACTTGGCCATGCTTGTGTGACAAGGAAAAAACGACTCTCAGTCGCACACGCACACACACATGCAGAGCACGTGGGGGTCCCCTGTTTTATACCTTTCTGCTAGTAATTGCCTCATCCCCTTCTCTAATTCTCTTTCCTCTCCCCACTCTCCTCCCTCCTTTCCCGTTTCTCTCTCACCACCCCCCTCCCCCCACCTCTTCCCTCCGGGGTTGACCCGACGCTGTGTCCTTTCGCGTGTTGCCGTCCCGGTGCGTCATCTGAGTCAGTTTTTTTTTTCTTTTTTTGGCCCTCCCTTCGCCCCTCTCCCTAACTGTCCCCTCTGATTCGCCCTCGCTCGCTGCTCGCATGGCGAATTATCGAAATGAGCACGGTATGTCGCGGAAAAGGCAGCTGGGAGAGGGGTCATTGCCTTTCTGCAGGCCACCGGCCGCCTCCTGTACGTGTCGAATTTCTCCTCAATAATCGGATTCCAATTAAAAAGTACGGGTTCAACTCCCTCTCGCTCTCAGCAGGTGTGTTTTTTTTATCCTCGTGGATACTTGCTGCTACTGTTGGCGCCGCTGGGGCCCGCGTGCTTGTACGAGAGAGAGAGAGAGAGAGAGAGAGAGAGAGAGAGAGAGAGAGAGAGAGAGAGAGAGAGAGAGAGAAAGGGAGAGAGGCTTGGAGGTAGAGGTGTATGGGAGGGAGGTTGAGTGAGAGCGCGAGCGAAAACAATGGACACTCTTCACCCTCTCTCTCACTCTCGCACAGGCCACTCGCCACGCCGATGCCTGTGAGGGCAATATTCCCTCTCTGACGTTTCAAATTAGCCACCACAGAGCGTCCTGGGAATAATCGGGATTCCACGCGGAAAGTCCGTGTAAGGGGAAAGAGCATGCGCTCGGCGTTTCGTGGCGTAGTGCGGCGCGGCGCTGGGCACCTGTGGCGGCGATATGACTCACGGAAGGGCTCCCTGCCCTCCTCCTACTCGGCGCGCGCGTTGCGTTTCGATTGTGTGACGAGTCGTCGTGACGTGTGGACACGTGAGAGAAATCCACAGATCAGCATAACCGGCGTCAGAACAAGAAATAATAAAAAAATGAATATATTCCAACGAAAGTGATCTGGTCTGAAACTAATAAATCAGAAAGGAGCGGTGTTTTGCGTGAATAATCGCTCCTGCAGCTGATGCGTTTATAGGCGGTCAGTACCACGTTGTATTTTTCTGTACCCAATGTTTGAGGACAACTCCCAAGAATGTTTGGGAAGGTCTTTTCTGAAAAGTTCTGTTGCACGACCTGATCTTTTTCTTCCGTGTTCCGTTGTAATGAGGCTCTTATGAAATGATATTTTTCTCGGTGTTTCTTTCTTTTCGGTCAGCGTCGCGTTAAATTTTGTGTTCTGTGTTAGGGATGTGCGAACAGGCTTGGTTCGAATTCGAACGAACACGAACAAAAATTTAGGAAAACAACTCGAACCGAACCGAACACGAACATATCTAAAATCACGTCAAACGAACCGAACCGAACACATAAGTGTTCGTATCCGAACAAACAACTTTCAAACTAAATTCTTTTTTCTTAATAGTGTTAATCATACTAACGCTGGACAATTTCTAAAATGCGTTTATTTCTTCAGCTGCGGTACTATTTTCTTTATCAAAGTTGATTTTAAGACATTGTTACTGAATTTATGCAAAGTAAAGGTGAAATGTTGTTCGACCAAGAACGCTCTGAGACGATATTTTCCGAACAGTTCGTGCCCGAACCGAACATGTAATGTTCGTTTCCGAACGAACAAACATCGTGTTCGGTTCGTTCGTGTTCGTTCGAATCCGAACATGTTCGCACATCTCTATTCTGTGTGTCTTGCAAGCGTGATATTCCGCCCGCGGTACCGTTCACTGAAATCCGTTTTGTGATACTTTTACTCAATTTTTGCGATAACTGGTGTTTTTAATTGCGATTCCCACGCTAATGCGCATGATAACCCCCCCAAAATGTGATAAAAGTACCATATTATTGTGATAAAATCATCACAAAAACTGTAATAAAATAATTTCTGTGATCAATTTATCACAATAATGTGATACTTTTATCACATTTTGGGGGGTTATCTCGCTCTTTAGCGTTGGAATCGCAAAACACAAGTTATCGCGTGGATTTGTGTTAAAACTATCGCAAAACCAGCCTCAGTGTTTACGCGCGCCCCGCCCCGCCCCGCCGCGAGGTGATCACACTTTGCTCGCGGACGCACACTCCTCGCCTCCTCCTCCTCGCCGGCCTCGCGGCGCGCGTAACGCGGTAACGCACGGCGCGTCGTAAACAAGCCGCGTGTCCGGCACAAAGGACGGCCTCTAATTGCGCGTAATGAGTTGCAAATATGACCCAGATAGGAGGCGATGGCTGCGAGCGAGTGAGTGCGGCGCAGAGCGCGGCTTCTGGGGCGCGCGAGATGACTCAGGACGGCGGGGCTGCTGCTGCTGTGCTCTGTGATTCACGCAGAACAGCGTGACTCACGCCAGTCAGTCCGGTCTAACGCTCACCGGGGCGCGGCGGGGCGGGGCGGGGCCGGGAGGGGCTCAATAGCGGAGGGTAGGGTCCCTCTTGTCTTTATCACCGACCTCTCTCTCTCTCTCTCCTGTCCCGTCTCGCGCGGGTCTCGCACACACCTCTTTCGCCTGCGTGTTTCCTCTCTTTCGCCTGTTATTACTGAAAGAGAGGCGCGTGAGTCACACATCTGCGTCTTGATAATATTTTTATTTCCCCCGCTTTGAAATTAATAAAATAATACCTACCGCGTTTGTTTGTCTTTGTCAAACCGATCAAAGACTCTTTTAATCGGTTAACCGAAAAAATTCAACCTCGTTCCTCCTAGCATTATCTCCCTTTGACCGCTGTTGTTCAGCCGGTCGGTAGGCAACCGGCTGTCGCGTGCGGGCTTGGGCTGCCTACCTCACGGGGGCTCGACCTACACCCGCGGAAACGCTTTTCAAATCCGACATTATGATTCTCGCTCACTTCGCAGTCAAGGGCGCGTGATCGTACAGTGCGGTGTGTGTGTGTGTGTGTGTGTGTGTGTGTGTGTGTGTGTGTGTGTGTGTGTGTGTGTGTGTGTGTGTGTGTGTGTGTTTGTGTGTGCAGGGATGAAGGAGGTGGGGGACAACGTGCCCGCCCCCGCCCTCCCACCTTAGGCTGGATTTAACTTCACAACTTCTGCTGTGTGAATCCCAATTTGGAATCTTGGGGAACCTTTTAAGTGTTGAATCAAGAAATGGCCTGCCTGAAGAACGTCAGATTTTGTCCCTTTTTGATGCCATTGTTTCGCATCCTATGGACGAACTTTGGCATTGAATCCGACCTACACTCTTAACTTCTTACAAAGAAAATTCCTTGTATTACAAAGAATTCTGTGCAACCGTAATACAAAGCCACTACAAAGCAAAATTGTCTTTGTAATACAAAGAAAATTCCTTGTAGTACAAAGGAAAACTCTTTGTAATACAAGGATTTTTCTTGTGTATTACGGTTGCACATAATTCTTTGTATTCTACGAAAAATTTCTTTGTAGAAAGTTTAGAGTGTAAATTTGGCATTCCTCAGGGGGGAAAAAAGGGAAAAAACCAAAGCCGCGGGGGAAAGTCGTGTGGTCCCCAGATCCTTCTCGCGGGTAGCTCCTCGGGTAGCTCGCAGTCCACGCGTTGGACCCGCGGAGAATCCGCGGTACGCGAGATTTCCCCGCGGCAGGACTCGCGGACCGCGAGCTTTCCCCGTGGACTCGCGGTTTACCCCCGTGAAACCGCGAACCTCCCCCCTTGTAACGCCCTGCCATAGACCGCGCGAAACGCGAGAGGGCCCTTGCGAGGCGTGGCTGCAACAGCAGTGGCGGAGCAGGGCGTCTGCGCTTGGAGCCGGTCCCCAGCGCCTGATGGGTATGCAGTCCCGGATGGAGCGGTGCGGGCGGGCTGCATAGTACAAAAAGTGCCCGGGGTTAATCAGCCACCTGGTATACCGCTTCTGTCAGGATGTGCTGGTCGGGAACGAGGTGCAGTGACCTATAACTTTTCGCGGCGACGTGGCGTCCCGAAAATGTGCGGCGCGAGGATTTGTGGATTTGTCCAGGGCGCGGGGCGGGGCGGGGCGGGGCGGGGCGGGGCACGGCGCGCCACGATAAACACAATCACGCGTGTTTGCCTTGGGTCTCCCCTATGTAAATCACCAGCCTCTGCAAACCTTCCCCAGTGCCTCTTCCGACGGCGCCACCGCGGGGGAGGGAACGCTTCAAACTTCATACGACGCTTTCATTCGCCATGTCTACATTTCGATTGTGTGCGCGTGTGCGCCAGCGAGCGCCTCTCTCTCTCTCTCTCTCTCTCTCTCTCTCTCTCTCTCTCTCTCTCTCTCTCTCTCTCTCTCTCTCTCTCTCTCTCCTACCTCCCCCTCCTCCCCCTGTCGTCTTTGTGTGTTTGTGGGTGGCGCCTCCCCAGTATTTTGAACCCGTGTGTGTGTGTGTGTGTGCGAGGGGGGGGGATGGCGATGGCGATGGTTTTGGCAATCGCAGAGACTACACTATCGTATCAAGAAATGTGAAGGTAAACAGAAGATGTACGGTCGTGTCGTAGACTTGCACCTCTGCCTGCGAATCACTTGGCAGTGCGGTCAAGCGTGGTGTGGTGGTCGAGCGGTCCAGCGGCGAGAGAGGAGGAGGAGGAGGCCGGGAGGGGGGGGGGGGGGATAAAAACAAGATTCGCTGTTGATCCAATCTGCTCTGTACTCACAAAAATTGCGACACAGCTTGCCAAGGCTTTTGGGCCACTGGAGGGGAAGTACGTAGGAGGGACAAGGGTTGAAGAGGGAGCGGGAGCTCGAGGAGAGGAGCGGAGGGTCAATGGGGCAGCGCTGGGCGCGGAGCAGGGCGGAGCATTGGGGGGAGGGGGGGGGGAAATTGAATCATACATCAATGGGGGCAGCGGCATGGAAGGGTACTTTGACCTCAAGACTGTGCCAATCATAGAACACACGTGCGTCAACTATTTTCCAACCTCGCGGCTTTGGCTTTGTCTGAAGGGAGCAAATTAATAAGCGTCCGCAAAGTTTGTGCAGTGATAATAGGTCGAGCCGCCTGCATTCGAGAACGGGTGTGTGGGGGGGGGGGGAATCGTTCAAATAAAGTCAATACATCGGGCTGTCCCACATAACCCTTGTTTAAAGACGTGACATTAAAAATGTGAAAGGATGGGGGCCTAGCCGCGAGGCGAGGCATTGGCGTGGGCACGATGATGTGCACCTGCCGCCGGCCCCCGGCCCTTCCACGGCACCTGCGGTGAGAGAGACAGAGAGAGAGAGAGGGTTAGGGAGGAAATAAGAATGCGGTGAAAAGATCTCGAATGAATGAAGAAGCAGCACGATCAAGGAGAGGAAACAGTTGCGCGGATCGCCCCTTACTATCTTGCTCATTCTCGTTCTTTCTGCATTGCTCTCTCTCTCTCTCCCCCCCACCTCTCTCTTCTCTCTCCCCTCTCTCTTCTCTCTCTCCCTCTCTCTCTCTCTCTCTCTCCCCCTCTCTCTTCTCTCTCTCTCCCCCTCTCTCTCTCTCCTGCTCTATCTCTCTCTCTCTCTCCCTCCCCCCTCTGTTAAAAGCTTACGGTGAATCTCACCGTAAGCTACGGTGAACCCCTGCAGCACCGTAAGCTACGGTGACATTCACCGTAAGCTACGGTGACATTCACCGTAAGCTACAGTGAATATCACCGTAAGCTACAGTGCTGCAGCGGTTCACCGTAGCTTACGGTGAAATCCACCGTAAGCTTTTAACAGTGCCTCTCCCTCTCTCTCTCTCCCTCTCTCTCTCCCCCTCTCCCTCTCTCTCTCTCCCTCTTTTAAGATCCGCCTGCATCGTGTGACGTGATGCTCTGCTGCTGCTCTGAGGGTCTTGTCGACTGTCAATGGTCGGTCATTGTCTCGTGGGAAGTAAAGTGTCTTCCCTACTGCGCGCTCGGTCGGCGAACAAGTCGAGGTGCTGCAGGTACTGGTCGCGCTACTCACTCACACTAACACACTCTCTCTCTCTCTCTCTCTCTCTCTCTCTCTCTCTCTCTCACACACACACACACACACACACACACACACACACACACACACACACACACACACTTACACCACACTCCCCACGCTCGCAAACGTTCGCTCAGGCAGCGTGCTGCTAAGCGCGTTATCGTGATCGCCTTCTCAAATTGTGGAGTGTATTTTTATCCAATAAAAAACGGCCGGCACGTAAAATTCGTACCGATGCGCTTCTCAGATTTGCCTATCGAGGGGGATGATCTCTTTACATCGCACTAGAATATCGCGTTAAGAATCGTGCGACGTGGCGCGAGTGACGGCTATCGTGCAACAAAAAGCGCCTGTGACGAAGTCTGCTGCAACCCGAGGGGTCCTCACTGGAAAAACAAAGGTGCTATATAGCACCCTTTTTGGGGTGCTATTGAATTTTATGGGGTGTTACTGCACTAATGCCTTTGTAAAGGCACGAATATGGCCAAAAATAGCACCTTTGGGAGGCGATAGCGCCTTTCTAAAGGCACTATTTCACTAACGCCTTTAAAAGGCATTAGATAGCACCTTTGTTTTTCCAGTGCTTAGCCAAAAATTAAAGCATACTCCGTTTTTTCTGATTTTTTTAGTGTTTATTTCGCGATTTTACTTGCTTTTCCCTGATTTCTCCTCATTCTTTTTTCTGATGTTTTCTTGATTATTTTCTTCAATGTTTCTTGTTTTTTTTTTACTGATTTTGCATGTGTTTTGATGTACATTAATTTTTTTGAGTGAAGGGCCCCTCGCTGCCACCTGCTCAAAACGCCTCTCGGCAATCAGCACACAGTTAAATATGTGTGGGCCGTTTTGGCCCGGCGGCGATGTCGCTTTTACTGTGACGCCTGCCTGCGCCCCAGTTTAGCTCTCTGCTCTCGTCAAAAGCAGCAGCAGCAGTAGCACCAGCAGCTTTGATGAAAGTTTGGTCTGTATCATGTGGAGTGGAGGGTGTGAGGGGTGGGGTCCGGCCGTGACCCGGGCGGGGTGGGTGCGCGGGCGGGGCGCGGGCGGGGCGCCACGCGCGTGTGTTAATGGGAGCCCGGCATGGCCCGCCCCGCCCCGCCCCGCCCCGCCCCGCCCCGCCCCGCCGGCTCGAGCCTGTCGATCGATTTGTACCGTGGAGTACGGCGCGGGCAAGTTTGGTGGGTCTGCGCGGAAGTGGGCGCGTGGTTCCACTCGGGGTGGACGTCGTCTTCTAAATGCCTCCTCCACATGCTCAAAGGCCCGCTCGGTCTCTCGCACACACACACACACACACACACACACACACACACACACACACACACACACACACACACACACACACACACACACACGGGCGCGCGCGCGGCCTGGACGAACCGGCACCCAGTCCTGCACCTGCCGTCACCACACACCTGCCTGTAACTGGCCGGGGGCCCCGCGCCGCCCCGCGCCGCCCCCCGCCGGGGCCCTGGCCGGTGGGGCCGAGCGGAGCGGGCGCGGCGGCAGCTGCAGCTGCGCGGACCGTGCGCTGACCCCACCTGCAGAGGGGAGCAGCTGGGGGGGCCCAGCCCAGCCCACGCGCGCGCACCCCGCCCCGGCCAGCTCGAACAAGTAGTGTGAGCTGGTGAAACGGAAGACTTGGCACCTAGCCAGGAGTGCTCGCTCGGGCAAGGTTTTAATGCCCCTCTAAAGGCATTAAAAAAGTTATAGTGCCTCTGTAATGGGAAAAGGTGATAAATTGTAGTGCGTTCGCGGGCCACCTAGATGCTTTTTATTGTAAATGTTTTGAGGTGTGTAAGGGGATTCAAAGTGTAACGCAGCGCGTAATGAGACAAGAGAAAAAAAAATTGTCGCGTAGTGGTTTCCTTCACTCTCAGCCCACTTACGTACATTTTGTAAGTAACCACGAAAGATTTTGTGCAGCAGTAATACTTAGGAAATTAAAAAGTAATTAGCACAATTTCTTATTTATTTAGCAATTACCAATAATATAAACTATTTAATTATTAAGAAAAAGAGTTCGTAAAATACTTACGAATTTGAAAGGAAGACTTAGTATTTACTGAATATTTTCCGAAGTTTAAAATTTTTAGTCGTCTTTGAAAGAAAAAGTCACTAGTGGGCTTAGAGTGTTGAATGCTGAACTGTGTGGCGGTTTCAGCTACCATTGGCTCCTACAGCCCTGTCGAGTATGCAATCTCGCGTCCAAAGAAACACCCTGATACTTTCATGGCCGCAGCAGGGAGCTGGAGGTTCCTTTCTTCTTTTTCTGGATAGCTCACCTTTACCGACAGCGACTGCTTCCATGACTTCAGCCATTTCCCATTTCCTCCGCAGTCCTCATAATTTAATATTCAGGAGGTAAAAGAAAAGGCACCAACAGGAAAAAAAAAACGAGGAACGCCCTACCGGGCCAGTCGGCCGTCGCGTGCGACTGAAGAAAAATTAATTGTAAAAGATTGGTGTTTTGCTGACGTTTACAGGTCTTGCAGGGGAGGGGGGGATAGGGGAGAGAATGAGAGAGAGGGGTGGAGAGAGAGAGAGAGAGAGAGAGAGAGAGAGAGAGAGAGAGAGAGAGAGAGAGAGAGAGAGAAATTGGTGGCACGGGTCGGAGAGGGCTGGGGCACTGACGTGCATCGGGTTTAGATACCCAGTCGGTGAGTGTTTTTCGTGCTCCGCGGCCGTAAACTCTTATGCGGTTGCGATGTGACAAGTTCATTTCCCGTCTCGTCGGCCAAACTCGGGTGGTCTGGCGGCCGCTGCGCTCCGCTCCGGCCGAGGGACCCATAACTCATCACTCTGGATTGAGTGACTCCAGAGCTGGCCCCCGGCCGGGCTCGGCCCCGGGCCCCGGGCCCCGGACCCCGGGCCCCGCTCCAGGCGGCGGCGGCGGCCTGCTGTGGTGAGGTGTTCACCCTGACCGTGATTTTTAACGGCTCTGTGAGTTTTCCTCATCTTCTCGGCTCCGTCCCGCCTCTGCCTCCCCCGCCTGCTCCGGACCCGGAGGTGCTTCGGTGTGTGTGTGTGTGTGTGTGTGTGTGTGTGTGTGTGTGTGTGTGTGTGTGTGTGTGTGTGTGTGTGTGTGGCCTCTTGACTTGAGAGAACCAGGCCACAAATGACCCAAGGTTGTTCACCTCTCGCTGAGGTGAATCTACCCGAATCAACCTTACAGTATGTTGTAGAGCGCCGAGTGGCCAATCTCACTCACGAGCGCTTAATCTTTAAAAGTGGCATTTGTTTAATATATTAAAATGTGTTAAGTGTATAGCGGTTATTTTTGCACTTCCTTTTTGGTACTCTTTTGACACATTTTTCTACTTAAAAATCGAAATGCCTAGCTAAACACTCTTAAAAGCTCACAGTGATTTTCACTGTAAGCTACAGCCAACCCTGCAGCATTGTAGCTTACAGTGATCTTCACCGTGAGCTACGGTGAATTTCACTGTAAGCTACAGTTAATTTCCCTGTAAGCTGCAGTGATCAACGGTGTAGCACTGTAACTCTCACTGATATTCACTGAAGCCTTCGGTGATATTCACCGTAAGCTTTTAGCAGTATATAACCATATAATATGTATTTTTTTCTACCCTTAAATCACAACACTCTCTTCAAAAATTTTGGACGTTTCAAAACGAAGAATGATACTTTTTTTTTTCAAGGCACGTCGCGCCAAAACAACGGAAGCGCTCTACTGCGGCGACAGTTTTTTCAATATTCAAAATTTACTTCTACTTCAAATCAAATTTTAATGTACTGTTGATTTTTGACTTTCATGTTTCAGCAGCTCATGGCGGCGTAATAAATAATAATAATAATAATAATAATAATAATAATAATAATAATAATAATAATAATAATAATAAAGCGGAACTTTGAAATGTCCATTGAAAACAACATGCTGCTTTGGAAGAATAAATTTAAACGTCGTTTTCAGAATAACTTTTTCTTTTTCATATATTATTATTTCTTTAACGTGCAGAGTGTCCGTCCTACCCTTGAGCAGGCTGCTGAAGCCCCTAGGGACCGCCCTTAGCCGTCGACCGGTCGGCCCATCCCGTCGCCCGTCGCCTTGGAGCTTTGGAGCCCCCATGCGGGGCGCCGTGTGGGGCGCCAAGAGGCGCCAGGAGGCGCCAGGCGGAGCCGTCCGATGCAAACTATATCCCTCCCCCCCCCCCCCCCCGCCGCGCTCCCATAGGCCTGCCGGCCCGGCCCGGGCCACCCCTGTGTGTGATCCATACACCAGACGTGTGCTCCATACAAGGTGCCCCACGATGTGGCCCCGGCAGGGACGCGAGCACGCCCCCGCTCTTAAAACTTGATTTAGGCTTCACGGAGAAAATTGTTCAACTGGTGGTGAAAACGCGCGCGGATAAGGCAGGCGGGCGGGGAATATAGATATGGGAGACAGATACCGGGGACGTGCCGTCTATCTGCTCCAACCCTCATGGACCCGCCCGCAGCCTCCCCTGCCGCGCCCCGCACTCTCGTCTTCGCCTGCGCCCTGCGCCCCGCGCGCTCTTCCTCCACTGGCACCCGGAATTGAAGGGCACGCCTAAGCCACAAATTTTAAAATAAAGTCGTTTCTATACCCTTCTGCCGTACAACCCCTCCCCTCGCCGCCTCCCCTCCTTAGCGATTGTCTTACACCGTTCCTTGAATCTTAAACACCTCATCTTATCTCGGGGTTACCATCGGCGTGTAGCCCTTCGTCATCATCACCTCCCTGACAGCCCCGGCATTACGCCGCCGCCGCTGAGCCGCGCCGAGCCGAGCCCTTCACAGTTTCTTTCTTATTTCTGTTCTCGGGGGCGGGTATGGTATGAGCAGCACCAGCAGCAGCAGCGGCGGCAGCAGCGGCAGCAGGTGAAATTAATTACCCGAGGAGCCGGCGCTGCTGGTGCTGCCGGCCCCAGGCGGCCGCGGCGCGCGCGGCACAGACGTGGGTCAGCAATCAGTTTAAGTGGACACTTGGCCCGATAAGGTCCCCAGTTGCCGCGACTACACCACCCCCTATCCGGGCCGGGCCCGGGCGGGCCCCGCTGCGGGGCTGCTCTGCTCCTCCCCGCTCCCGCTCCTGCTCCTGCTCCTCGTGCTCCCGCTCTGCGACACACAAGTAGCAATCAGGCCCCTTCCCCGGAGATGAGCTGCCACCACACCGGATTGGTTTTCGATTCTTTGAGACGCAGCAGCAGCAGCGCTTTGGAGACCTTGTTGTCCGGAGTCGTTTCTTTAGTAGACTCTGCGCGCTGCTGAAAGCCCTGCGGCTACAAGGCAGCGGATTTCCGTTTTTTCTCTTTTATTTTTTTTCTCCCTCCGTCGCGTTTTCGATAGCCCTGTGTAGGCCGTCGTCGCGAGGGGGTGTAGGAGAGGAGAGCGCGGCCAATAAAAGTGTGGGACATCTTGCACTCGGAAATGCTTAAAGTGTGTGCGTGGGGAAGTAAATCTCGAAGGGCGAGATGCTTTATTGCGCTCGCGAAATTTCACTCTCGCCATTTTTCGATAGTTTTACGAGAGCTGTTTTTTTTTCTTTTCGATACGATATGTTTACGCACTGAACGCATTCCGCCCGCGAGGCAAGAGCCGAGTCCGTAAGTGGTGCACTTTTGGCGTCGAGATGCGGGTCGCCTGTTGCTAGGGGCTCTGAGCGCACCTGCCCGGAGGGGAGGGTGGACTCGCGCCGGTTATTACTCATTTTGCTCTGCTACGAACCCTTTCTTACTCCTACCGCGAGCGACTAAGCCGCGCGAGATTCGTTAATGAATTCCGAGATAAGATATTCTCGGGTGCCCTGGTTTCGTAAAGTGTTGCGGAGGGCTGCTCGGCTCGGCAGGGCTGCAGAAGCAATTTTGCATGTTGCATGGTGACCTCCAGTTGAGCGCCTGAGCCGGGGTCTCGTGGCTCACCCTGGCGGCTAAAGGCTGAATAACGAGTCGAGAGAGTCGTTGCGACGTAACAAGGGGCACGCCGCGCCGCGCGGAGCCGACCGGAAGACGATTTAGCCCACGTGCGCTTAAGGACAATCTAAGTGCCGATCAGCAAGCTGCAAAAATCAAGAGTAAATAAAAGTATCATCAAGGTTTTCAATTTGGAAAAGCACAGCACCCCTGCGTGGGCCGCGCGCGCTGCGTTATGCTGCCACAACCTTGAAAACATCCACCCCCCCCCCCCCCTGTCCGATAATTTCAGCTCCTGTTATTTGTGGAAGCGAAATCGAAAGTGCGATGATGATTTACGATTTACGCTCGGGTCATCCCTCGTAGTGATTCCTGAAGCGATTGGGTGACCTTGCGTGCGTGGGCGGAGGCCACGCGCCGGGCCGCGCGCAGCAAAATCAACAATAATATTCATTGTGGAAAGGGGGTTGGTCCCCCGCCCCGCCCCGCCCCGCCCCGCCCCGCCCCGCCCCGCCCCGCCCGGGCTTGCGGGCGCCGGAAATCAAACGGAAACCTCGCCGGCCGCTGCCTGCGTGGTGGCTTTCCAAACGCTTTGCTCTCCCCTTCTCCCTCGCCCCGCCCCGCGCCCCGCCCCGCCCCGCCCCGCCCTGTCTCTCTGTTCTCCAAGTCCGCAGGGGCGGCGCTCGCTGCTGGCCTGGCGGACGCCAACCCCATGACGTGCATCCGTTTAAATGTGCCCTGAGGAAGGAAGGCGCGCCAGGGAGGGGAGGGAATACTTGTTGAGGACGGTGAAGGATAAATATGAGGCTAGGGCGTGTCGGGCCGGGCGTTGCGGAGGGGTAGGGGCGGTTGCAACGAGCTCGGGGTTGCACCCCGCCCCTCTACGGCCGCATGCTCGCCTCGCCCGGTCATGCCTCACCCGCAACGGAGCTCTAATAAAAAGTTTCTTTTTTCGCATCATGCCAAGAGTGATGCAATTTTAAAATTTTCCTACCCAGCGGGAAACAAGCAGACGCGTTCATTTTTCCTGTGGCAGCAGACACGACATGGGAACAACTCTGAACTTTAATGTACAAATTTTGTGAATTTGTGAATTCTTGTAGCATTGTTGTGAATTTTTGCTTGAATTTTACTTAACTTTCTGTAAATTTTTGCTTGAATTTTACCACACTTTTTGTGAATTTTCCTGAATTTTTCGGAGTTTTTCTAAAATTTTCCGAATCTTTCTTAATTTCACTTCATTCCTCTGAATTTTTCTGAATTTTCCTGTATTACGAGGTGAACAAATATTTTGGCGTTGTTTGCCCCTCGAGCAGACGTGTCAAAATATGACGACGGACCGGATTTTATTTGAGGAGCCGTGTGTACGGCCTCTTCCCTCGGAGCCCGGTCCTTTTTATGATTTTAATTGTTTCCGAAGCGGACTTTAACCGCGTGCGAAATAACAGCTCCGCAAGAAATGTCGCTTCCTCTCGCGCGCAGTAGTGGGTGAAGCACGGTACCCGTTGCTAATCTCCCGGAGCAATGGGCCAGCAGGCAGAACAAGCGCGGCCCTTCTCCCTTACTTACCCCTCTCTCTCCCTCTCTCCCTCTCTCCTCTCCTCTCCTCTCCTCTCCTCTCCTCTCCTCTCCTCTCCTCTCCTCTCCTCTCCTCTCCTCTCCTCTCCTCTCCTCTTACATTGGCAGCGGTCCCATTGTTCAGCCGTGCGTGAGTTAACTGCACGACAGAAATTAAAACTCGGGGAGGGAAATTTTACAACCGTGAAGACCCGTGAACGAACAATGACCAGTGGTTGGGAGGCGAGGCGGGTCGAACCGACGCGACGGCTGCGGTGCTGTGCGGTGCGGTGCGGCGCGGCGCGGCGCGGGGGCCGGAGAGCGGCAAAAGGCCTTTGGTGTCGGGCCTGGCCGTTCAGGCCGTTCAGGCCCGGCTGGCCCGGGCCGAGCAGGGCCGAGCTCCTCTTCCTGGCCTTGGTCCCCCTGGTCCCCCTGCGTGCCGCCGCGCGGGCCGGGCCGGGCCGGGCAAGTGTCGCACCCACGCGGCACACTGTCAGAGCTGCTGCACCACCCGCGAGGAGGGGGAATAACAACTCTGAATTTCGTTGAATTCAAAAGTTTGTGAATATGTGTCAGGGCTGCAAATCTAGGAAATTTCTCGTAGACAAACCCTGCCTACCAGGCAACATTCGGACACCACTGTGTGGTAGGGTGCCTAGTAGTAGGCAGGGTTTCTCCGGGGGAAAAAATTCCTAGATTTGCAACCCTAATTTTTGTTAACTTATTCTGATTTTTTTTTCCCATAGGTTTTTGTGATTTTTTTTTTTTTTTTTTTTTTTTTGCTATTGTTTGCTTCAATTTTTCCGCGAATTTTTCCTAAATTTTTTTGTAATTTTTGTGAATTTTCCTCATTTAAAAAAAAAAATCATCTGAAGTTTTCTGAATTTTACTGAACTACGAGGTGAACAAAAAGTTTAGAGTTGTTTCCCGCTCGGTGGAACCTGCGGGTGCGTATAGTCTGACCAGTAGGCAAACCTTGCCAACAGGACACCTGTTGTGTTGAAGCGAGCAGCAGGGCGGTCCTATGCGGACGCCTGCCGACTGACTCCGCGCGCAAACTACGGGAGATTACCCGGTTTTGCCTACAGCATATAGGCGAGCGGCGCCGGTAGAGCACCGCACGCATGTCCTTCCGGTCACCTCCCCGGCTGTTGGCGTGCGTGCCAGGCCAGGACACCCACCTCACCTCCCAGGACACCCGCAGCTGCTGCTGCCCGCGTAGCAGGTCCGCGAGGCCCGGCCCGGCCCGGCGCGGCCCCCGCCGCTGGCTGCAGCAGCCGCGCACGTCACGACTCCAAAGCAGATGGGCCGTGAAGTCTATCATTATACAAACGTCGATAGCAGCAGGAGCCATCGAATTGAACACCTGCTCGTCGCGCGCGCCCCTCTGTCTCCCTTCCTCTCTTTCACCGGCAGGCTCTCTCTCTCTGTCTCTCGTTGTGTGTGTGTGTGTGTGTGTGTGTGTGTGTGTGTACGCGCGCGCCCCGTTTGCGCTGTTAAGACGCTGGACAAGACGACCTGTTCCGGTCACTCGCACCTGTTTCACCTGTTGCCCGGCCCTGCCGCGCTCACGGCCTCAATGGGGGTGAGCAGGACCATTCCTTGCAGGTGCTCCTCTGTCTAGCGCCCGCCGTAACCGCCGCCTGCTTTTGGTTCTGCGTGGTCCATTGTCAGTATCTTTCCACCTAATGAGTAAACTTTTTGCCTCGGCGAGTCAATAACATTGTATCGAGCGCGGCAGTAGTATGTGGCTGCGTTGTTCTTCATCTTGCACTGTCCAAGCCGGATTATTGTACGTGACACACTTTTGATCCGTATAGTTTATTGGCTAGCTGATAACCTGAGCGCTCGACCGCACGTTTGGACTACCCTGGGGAAAAACGCAGTCAGGTCAAGTAACGTAAGGGAGGCCCGGTATGGTACTCGAACCCGCACTGATTGTTCTGGGACAATAATAAAATCCTGTTGGAGATGTGTGCGTGGCGTGCGTGTGTGTGTGTGTTGTGAAGCAGCACGTAAAGGTTGAGAGAGAGCCAGAGAGAAAGAGGGAGGATGGGTTAGGGGGAAGAAAGCACATTCAAACTGCGGGGGCTTAATTTGGGAAGTGGGAGGGGGTGGCGGCAGTGGTCGACCGAACATGGCCGGCCAGCCATAGTCGGACAGACGAACAGCCGGGCGGGGCGGGGCGGGGCGGGGCGGGGCTCTAACGGGCACACCGTGGCCAGCGGGATGAGGCCCCCAGGGAAGGACATGTTGATAAGAGAGGGAGAGGGAGGGTCAGAGGCTGAGAGAGAGAGAGAGAGAGAGAGAGAGAGAGAGAGAGAGAGAGAGAGAGAGAGAGAGAGAGAGAGAGAGAACAGTAGAGGCGAGGGTATGGTGGAGGGGAAGCCTAGATCAGGTTTCAGGAATGAATTGTGTATTCCTTTGGTGATGCAGGAGGCCACCTGAACCCATCCCATATCAAGTGTTGTTATTGCATGTTGCGATAGAAAGGAGGCGAGGGGAAAGGTTTGGAGGGAGGAGGGGGGGGCGTAGGGGCTGGATAGGAGAATAGACGGTATTGTTCGCCCCGACCACGCACTTCCATACCACCGCAAGCCCCGGCATTAGCAGGGTCGGTCTATAAATCAAATGCCGCAGCGACAGCAAACCTCTAAACGTCTAAATATGTTCCGAGCACGTGTGGGTGTACTGCTCTCTCTCTCTGTGTGTGTGTGTGTGTGTGAGTGTGTGTGTGTTTGCGCGCGCGTGTGCGACATGGCGTTTCACTGGCCGCCACCTAGGACGAGGGTGGCGCGGCAGGGCGGGGTGGCGCGGTGCGCTGCTGGTGTAAATTGCTCGCCGAACGGCCTGCAATGGGTATCAGAACGCGGCGCACACGTATTTAATTTGCATTTTTAGACGGCTGTACGGCAGCTTTATGTGTCTGGCCCCCTGCGGAGTCCCCCGTGTATGTGTGAGAGTGTGAGTGTGGCACTAGCGCTGACATCGGGACTTTAATAATTTCGGAAATGTGCATGTTTTGTGAGGTTAGGTTTTAGTGGGTAGTCTTTTTCCTGGTTTTAGTGCTGCTGTGGCTACGCGGCGCGGCTGGGGCTTTATGATCCAGTGCTCCGGACATTGCGTCCGTCTGGATGAGAAATTGACGTGGCGAAGAGGTTTAATTCTTTTTTTATTATTTTCTTTTTCTTTTTTTTAAAGTTTTTTTTTTTTTCTTAGACATATGCTGCCGATAGGGTTCACAGCGCTTTTTCTTTCTTTTTTTCTACAACTAGCTTCAAGAAAATACATGCAGTCAAACTTTGTTGCCGCAATTGGGGATTGTTCACCAACAAATGGCGCACTACTTTTTCACTCGCCCACTGCCTCGTTCTCCCCTCTACCAGCTGCTACAAAACAATGGGATCAACTGTACCGATTATTTGTCGCTCGTCCGGCCAGCCCAGCCCCTATCAATCGACTCGACTCCCTGCTGACAGTTGGCTGCAGTGTGGCACTTTAGCTTTGGCGGGGCGGGGGGCTCTTTGGTCCGCCAGAGTACCCCTGGCGCGACCTGCGGGGCCGGGGCGGGCCGAGGCAGGGCCGCCACTACAAACTTGAGTTGGTTGACAGTTGGCTGCACACGTCTGCAGGGTCTTTGCGGAGCCCCGGCGCGGCAATCATTTAATCACCCGCATTGTGGCGGCCGGACGAGCAGTAAGTGTTGCCAACTGCAGCAAGAGTACACGTACACGGCCGGCGCGTAATGTCGTATATTACCTGTCCGGTCGGGCAGTTGGTTGGCACTCGTGTGTGGCCCATTCTTCAAAAAGGAATCCTTTCCCCCGCGCCCCGGCCCCGGCTCCGCCCCGCCCGTGTTTTGACGGTGTTCGTCTTTTTGCCGCCTCTCTTTGCCCCTTAAACGGTTCGACCATCCTAAAAGCGTTCCGCGCGCTCGACCCGCCGCGCCGCGCGCTGCCGCTGCAGCGGCTGCAAACGTCGCCGCCAGGAAGCGGGCACCTCCAATTACGTACCTTGTTCTACACACAAGCGAAAACTTTAGGTTCATCGACTCGGTCGACCGAGTATGGTGCGCAGCGAAGTGCATACACTGTCATTTGGGGGTGCTCAGTGATTTTACGCCTAAGGCGTATAGATTTGGGCTTTGTACGCCATAGGCGTATAATGACAGCACACCTATGGCGAATAGAGATAGCACACCTTTTTAGCCCCAAATGTTAATGAACCAATGCAATGGAGCAGAGTGGCAGGGTGCTTCCCATACCACAGACATACGTTCTGCTCCGTTGCAGGTACCATTAACATATGGGGCTAAAAAGGTGTGCTGTCATTATACGTCTAAAGCGTACAATGCCCAAGTCTTTACGCCTTAGGCGTACAATCACAGAGCATCCCCAAATGACAGTGTAGTGTTGGCCAACAGAACATTTGTTGGCCTATCCAACATTTCTTCCAGATTTTTTCTCGGAATTAAAAAATAAATCCTCGTAAAAGAAATGTTAACACCAATAACTACAGAAATGAAAAGAATACAACTAGCAAAGTATATTACGTACCCACAATTTCTAACAAAACCAAGGCCCAAATCTTAAACTCTCAACTTATTATTATTATTATTATTATTATTATTATTATTATTATTATTATTATTATTATTATTATTATTTCGAGAGAGAATGTAGGAGAAATTTGGGTTGGCCAACATAATGCACGTTGTGCAGCGCAGGGTTCGGAAGTATCCATTCTTGCTGTACACTTGGCTGGTCGGGAATATTCTTGAGGAAATAAAGGAGCGGGATGCCCTCCGGCCGGTGTCGCTCGCCGAGTGTCGGGCGGAGAGGGGACTCGCGTGGCTGCGAGGCTGAGGGCCTCGATGACGCCCACGACGGCCTCGAGACGGATCGCCGCGCTGACAGTGTGGAGCGGCTGCAGCAGCACCACGGCCGCGAGGGGAGGGGAGCGGAGCGCGAGAGCGAGAGACGGCGATAGGGGGCGAGACTGCGAGAAAAGGACGCGAGATATATCGGCGCGAGTATCGTCTAAGGTCATTCGCTCAATTTCTTCTCACTCGCAATAAAGTGGTTTATGCCCCATGTTAGACAGCGCCGCACAGTGAGCCGCGCGCGTGTCGTACACCAGCGATTCGATTCCATGTTGTGACTCCGACAAGGGAAGGTTGTTCGGCTCGGCGAGAGGGGTGCGGGGCTCTGGGCGGGAGGCTACGCTGTGTGTGTGCGCGCGCGTTGCGTAGGGAGGGAGGGGGGGGGGGAAAATCACTCGAACAAAATCTGTACCATGATTTTTTTTTAATTTTACTTATTTGTTTCAAATTTTTTGTTATTTATTGTTTTGATTTTTCTTTGGATTTTCCAAGAGAAAAACAAGAAAGTTATGGTACTTTTTCATAAATTTTGATGGTTTTCTCTCCTTAAATCTGTCCTTTTTTTTCGATTTTTTTTTCGATTTTATATCCTGTAACTTTCTCCTGTTTTACCTTGTTTTTGATTTTTTTTTTTGAATGAATTTTTGTCTGCCGTACAATGATTTTGCGAAGGATCCCCCTCGGTGCGTGCGACGCGCGCGAGTGTGTTGCGGGGCCCGCGCGGGATGTTGGAGTCGAGCAGCAGCTGCGTCGCGCAGAACGCCCGGCCCGCGTGCTCACTGAGCAGCCTCCTCCTCTCCCAACTTCCTTCCTTCCTTCCTCTTCGACGCAAATTAAAACTCGCGGTGCCAAAATGTCATTTATTTTTTGGGCCGCTCGGCTCGGCGAGGCGCGGCTCGGCGCGGGGCGCCGCCGGCAGCCGGCGCGAGGCGCGGAGGAGGCGGGCCAGCCCGGCCGCCACGACAGCCTCGGAGGGCAGAGAATTAATTCTGCGGACGTTATCACGGAATAGACAGCGGAAGGGAGGAGGAGTGAAGGGGGTGGGGGGGGGGGTCAGATTAGGAAGGACGAGAGGTTTTGCGGGGGAGGAGGGGGGGGGGGAAGGCGTGTGCCGAAGTAGCATCGTCGCGCCACGCCGTCCCATCCGCTGTGACCTTTGTCTTAATGACGGCATACCGTTCTGGTCACGCCGCTGGCCTCATCTTTTTATCATTCTTCCTTTTTTTTTGTTTTTATTTTCCTCTCCATCCCTCCCTCCTCTTTGCGCCCACCTCTTCCCTCCACCGCGCCTTCCGTGCCGTGTCTCTTCGTGTCTTCTTCTCTCGCCTGGCCCCCAGATCAGGAGAGCGTCTTGTATAGTGCCCTCTCTCTCACTCCTAGTCGCCGAGACCCAGGCGTGTGACAAGGACGGAGATACGACGAAAGCGCTCTTCTTGTAAATCTGACGGCAGGGCAGAGATTGCCCATCGCGCCCTGCGTGCGACGCCCCATCCCGTCCCGTCCTGCAGGCGGGAGGTGGCCGGTTCAAGATTAATCCATCTTGCCGTCCGAATCCCGATCCGTGGCCGTGCTCCACTCCGCTCCGGCCCGCTGGGCCCGCTCCGCGGTGAACTGCTGCGCTCGGCGGGGGCCGGGCCGGGCCGGGCCGGGCCGGGCCGGAGCCCGGTGCTGCTGACGCGCTGTGTCGTGTGGAAGTGTGGAAGACTCGAGGGATCGTTCACTGTTCATTCAAAGCGTCTGCCAATTATTCTAGTTTTTCGTAATTTACCTTGATTTTTAGCAGATGATACGTAGTATCAGCAGCTTGTACTGAAGTAAAGTTAGCGTGGTTAGTGTAAAACGTTGTAAAGTTAGCACTGTGAAAAATATATTTGTAGATTTACGATAAATTTTGTAAATCACGATTTACGAAATGTGTTGTAAATTTACGACGGACCAGCTTGTACTAGTAAAGTTAGCGTGGTTAGTGTAAAACGTTGTAAAGTTAGCACTGTGAAAAATATATTTGTAGATTTACGATAAATTTTGTAAATCACGATTTACGAAATGTGTTGTAAATTTACGACGGACCTTTTTTGCTCGTGAATGAATTTCAAGCCGATACGTAGTGATTGTAATTTTACGATTTGCAATTGTAATTTTACAACTGCACTTCGTGGAAAATTTTCCCGTAAACTTACGACTATTTTTCACAGTGAGCGTGATCAGCGTCAAAAGCAAAACGTTAAAGTTGTCAAAGTGAAAGTTGTCCAGCGATAAGCGTTGAAAAGTTAAAGTTGTTTCCTAAAGGTATATATAGGAGCGCGGCTGCAGCGGGCTTTGCGTCCGGCGTGGTCCGTGCCCCGTTCCGACTAGCGTTGTCCATATTCAGGCTATCGGCAACTCTTAAATTTAAAGCATGGACGCTACAGTACTAGGCTGCCGTCTGCAGCCGCACCATGCGCAGCCCTATAGCCCTATGCTCTAATGGCCGGTTTACGACTCATAAAGCTAGGTCCCCCTCGCGCGCGTCGCCTCGCCCGAGCCGCACTATAGGGCCACTATGCTCCGTGTAATGCGCCTCAACGGCTCTGACTGAAAGAACCAATGCTTTCTTATTTGGTTCAAATATTGGTCCGAGGTGCAAAATACGCACAGGTCGAGGTCTACCGCACGCTCGCGGTGCCCTTTAAAAAAAAGATGAAATTCGCTGGACAATTTTGACTGTTGGCGGTCAAAAGCGTCAAAAGCTCTTTTGTTTGTTCGAGCGTTAATCCAAGCCTGTGCTAGCTCAATAGTTCAAAAATTTGAGGCTAGAAAGGTTGTGCTAAAGTTGTGAACGTCAGCCTCGCGCTGCGTTCGCCGTACGTACCACCACGTCTCACGCCACTTCCGAACAGCCCTCTGATATCGTCTGTCTCCATCGCACTCATAAGTCTTTGAAAAAGCTTTAACAGTAAAAGTTTATTTAGCGTATGAGCGTATGATGAATCAGAAACAGCAGCGCTGAACTGTCGTAAAGTTAAAAGTAAACATTGAAACGTCGTCAGTTAAAATTGTCAAAGTAAAAGTTGCCCAGTGTTTCATTGTTGAAAAGTTAAAGTTGAAAACAGAGTTCTGAATTTCAAAGCCATAAGTATAAGTCATCTGCTTTCACGTTAGCGTTAGCGCTAGCGTTAACGGTTTTTTACTACTTTTTTATAACTGATTTTTTCTTCTTTTTTTTTCGAATTTTTTTCTTGATCTTTTTCTGATTTTTTCTCGATTTTTCTGATTTTTATTATGATTTATCGGATTTATTTTTTACACTGATATTTTGTTTATGGGGAGGACCTTTCGGGACGACTACAACGCTGCAGCGCGGCGGAAGCGTGAGGAACGAAAACTTCCACGTACCACTCGCTGATGCAGCAAACCTTTTCCGCGTAACCTTATTAATGTGACCGACTTATTGTCACATGCGACAAGCTGCTGTTCCGTGTATCCTGGGGACCGGGGGGGGGGCAGCGAGTTGGACGGGGACCGCTTTCTTCCTACGAAAGCTCGCTTTTTGAGCGGCTGGAACTTCCCCCTATGACTTTTCACTTCCCCTTTTATATCTTTCGTTTACCACCCGCATCCGCCTTCCTGGTTCGAGATGTTAATAAAAAAGACACTGTTACGCATTCAAAGAAACACCCGGTGCAATGTTGTATTTTTTTGTATTTTTTTCTTAAGTGTGACTCCCCCCCCCCTTCCCCCGGAAAAGCCCATTCGCTCCTCTCTTGCTTTTCCTCTCTCAGCTCTCAGTCTGCTCCTGTCTCACTCTGAAGTGTTCTTGGGAGTCGCAGGGTAATGGGAGGGCAGGTGCAGGTTTACGTGAGGAGAGATTATTATTATTATTATTATTATTATTATTATTATTATTATTATTATTATTATTATTAGGGAGGGGGTTGGTGGGTGGGTGATCAGTTTTAAAGTCGCCTGCCATGTCAAGTTCTGTACCGCGCAGCGCGCCGGGGCTGCATGTGACTATTTGTAAATTATAAGGAACCGAAATATTTGTACGATCAGCTTGTATTCAGTTTGTCAGTAACTTCATCTTCAGAAATTTTGTCACAAACTAACGACAACTGTCGATAATTTTTAAAGCGCTTGTAGTCATTCTGGAACGATTTGGTCGTAACTTAACGATAAAATACTTCCTTTACGACTTGGTCGTAAACTTTTCTAAAACTGAAGGCTTAAAAAGTTCGTAAACGTTATAAGTTTTGTCGTTTACTTACACTCCTTGTCGTGGCTGTACGACCAAAGTTGTAAATTTGCGACTGGAGTCGTAGAAGTACGAATAAATTTTAACTGTTTGGTATCCTGTGCCAGAAATTTACGCTCGCTTATAAATTTCGAATCGAAGACGTAAATTTACGACTTCATTCATTTTAAAATGAACCGTCTTGCTTTAAAAATTAGGTTTAAATTCGTCTTTTACAAACGCAAAAAAAAAAAAACACAACGTGAATACGGGATGTTTCCGTTCATTTTGGCCAAAAGTGTAGGGTGCACTGTTAGAAACTTTGTCATAAATTAACGACAATTAAGTCGCTAATTTTTATCGCGACTGCAATCGTTTTGGAACGAATTTGTCGTAAACTAACGACAAAAAAATTATTCCTCTACGACATTGTCGTAAACTTATCTAGCATTGAAGGCCTAAAAAGTTCGTGAAATGTGACGATTTTAGTAGTTTACTTACGATTTGTGTCGTAACTGTACGATCAAAATCGTTCAATTAAGACCGAAGTCGCACATTTACGGCCGAAGTTGTAAATTTACGAATGAAGTGGTATCTGTGTGACATCCTGCGCAAGGAATTTGCGATCAATCGCACATTTTGGATAAAAGTCGTAAATATACGACTTTATTCGTTACAAAACGAACTGTTTCGCTATGAAAATTAGCGATCACTTCGTCGTTCACGAACGACACCAGTCGTAACATGAAAGTGTTGTTTAAAAACACTATTGTTCTCAAAAATGTCGTAAATTTACGAGCATTTTTAACAGTGTGGGTAGAGCATACAGAGACGATCATTTTTTTATTCGGTCCGCCGCTAGCGCTAGTTGCCTGGAAGGTAGGCAGTGCATCACTTTCGTCTGCAGGGCGGGTTGCCTGCACTACGGTGCTGAGTGTCGACTGCACGTCACCGACGAGGCCAGAGCTCACAGAAAGAGCTGAAGGCAGCAGACAGAGCCACAAGGTGACGCCGTCATCAGTCGCATCATGAGCTCAAAATGGTACGAAGCAGACGACCAAGGGGCGGCCAACTCATGTATTTCTGTGTACACTTACCTTGTATTTCTAATGTATTTTTTTTGTGTGTGTTTTTCTGGTATTTTTGTTGAATATTTCTATGTATTTCTGTGCATTGTAGAGTATTTCCTTGTATTTTTAGTGCATTTCGAGAAATACACAGGTATTTCTGTGTACAAGTTTTTTTCGAGTTGGCCGCCCCTCGCAGACGACTCACAGTTCCGCATCGCCATATTGCAGGCAAACCGCACTGCGCGCGCACGTGATGCACTACCTGCCTTCCAGGGGGCGGACCAAACCACAGAAACCTACTTATCCGCGTTGTTTGACGTTTGCGCCCACTAGTTTACAGTTCAAAAATGATCGTCTATGCCAAAGGGTCGTCAACTGCGATATTCCTCCGTACACAAGATGATATTACCTCAAATATTACATTGATATTACCCATATTACAGGTAATATTACGTTGATATTACCCATTTTTTCCAGGATTATGACGTCAGTACTGTAAAATATGTGTAGTGTTGCCAATAATACATGTAATATTCCATATTCCTCCGTACACAGTCAAGCAGAGTTGACGACCCTTTGGTCTATGCCAGCGGTTCTCAACCTTGGGGTCGCGACCCCAAATGGGGTCGCCAAATTATATTGTGGGGTCGCATCGAGGTGCCTAGGGTCGCCGGGGGTCGCGATTTGGCCGCCGGCTGGCCCCCGATACGTCATCCCTTGTGCAGAAATACGGAAAAACCACCAAGAAAGCCATTAACAATTAAAAAAACTCTCAAAAAACTTAACTTCAATTTTTATTTTTATGTTTTGGGTAGGAGATGGGTGTTAGAGGTATAGGGTTGACATGGGGTCGCGTGGGGTCGCGAAAAATTTTCTGTGGGGTCGCAAAATTTTTGTACATTAATTTTTGGGTCGCGAGCCTAGAAAGGTTGAGAACCGCTGGTCTATGCATGTTCTACCCACCCTTTACTTTTGGCCAAAATGAACGGAAACACCATGTAGAATGTGTTGTTTAAAAACGACATAATTGTTCTCAAAAATATCGAAAATTTACGACTATATTTAACTGTGTTCTTTTCTTTCTTTCCCTTTTAGGAACACGCGTTTCTGCCATGATTTTCAAATGTGCCGTTTGCAACCGCAATCAGCGCAGCCAGAGCGTGCTTTTAAACCACATGAGAACCCACACGGGAGAGAAGCCTTACGAGTGCACTAAATGCAACAAGAAGTTTACGCGAAGCTCGGACCTGCGTAGGCATCACCGAACCCACACAGGAGAGAGGCCTTTCGAGTGCACTGTGTGCAACAAGAAGTTTTCTCTGGCTGGAAACCTGCGTACTCATCTCCGAACCCACACTGGAGAGAAGCCTTTCGAGTGCACTTTGTGCAACAAGAAGTTTTCTATGACTGGACATCTGCGCACTCATCTCCGAACCCACACTGGAGAGAAGCCTTTCGAGTGCACTGTGTGCAACAAGAAGTTTCCTCGGGCTGGAACCCTGCGTACTCATCTCCGAATCCACACTGGAGAGAAGCCTTTCGAGTGCACTGAGTGCAACAAGAAGTTTACGCAAAGTTCGGAACTAGCTACTCACCTCCGAACCCACACGGAAGAGAGGCCTTTCGAGTGCACTGTGTGCAACAAGAAGTTTTCTCAGGCTGGAAGCCTGCGTACTCATCTCCGAACCCACACTGGAGAGAAGCCTTTCGAGTGCACTGAGTGCAACAAGAAGTTTACGCAAAGTTCGGACCTGCGTACTCATCTACGAACTCACACGGGAGAGAAGCCTTTCGAGTGCACTGTGTGCAACAAGAAGTTTCCTAGGGCTGAACATCTGCGCTCTCATCTCCGAACCCACACGGGAGAGAAGCCTTTCGAGTGCACTGTGTGCAACAAGAAGTTTTCTTTGACTGGAAATCTGCGCACTCATCTCCGAACCCACACTGGAGAGAAGCCTTTCGAGTGCACTGTGTGCAACAAGAAGTTTCCTCGGGCTGGAACCCTGCGTACTCATCTCCGAACCCACACGGAAGAGAGGCCTTTCGAGTGCACTGTGTGCAACAAGAAGTTTCCTCGGGCTGGAACCCTGCGTACTCATCTCCGAACCCACACGGAAGAGAGGCCTTTCGAGTGCACTGAGTGCAACAAGAAGTTTACGCAAAGTTCGGACCTGCGTTCTCATTTACGAAGTCACACGGGAGAGAAGCCTTTCGAGTGCACTGTGTGCAACAAGAAGTTTTCTTTGACTGGAAATCTGCGCACTCATCTCCGAACCCACACTGGAGAGAAGCCTTTCGAGTTCACTGAGTGCAATTAGAAGTTTCCTAGGGCTGAACCTCTGCGCACTCATCTCCGAACCCACACTGGAGAGAAGCCTTTCGAGTGCACTGAGTGCAACAAGAAGTTTTCGCAAAGTTCGGAACTGTCTATTCACCTCTGAACCCACACGGGAGAGATGCCTTTCGAGTGCGTTGTGTACAGGAAAATGTTATGTGTAGGCGGGACTTTCCGGAGACATCTCCGAACCCATACAGGACATTAGACTTTCAAAAGCACAGTGTTTTACAAGAAATTTTCTGAGACCAAAAATTCGGGTATTAATCTCTGGATTATAATGATAGAATGAGACAAAAGTTAATATTTTTTCCTGTTTGCCTTTTATGCCTTTCTGCTATTATTTACTTAATGCAATGCTTATCCAAAAGATAATTACTTGTAAACCTAATTATTTGTCTAAGTTCAGAACGTGAGTGCTTCAAGCAGGCTCGTAACTTACTACCTGTTTATATTCTTCAGAATGAACCTCCAAAATAAATCTTTGTGACTATTTTAATCACTTCGTAAGTAATTTGGCTGTTCGCTTTCGTTTCGTGTAGTCACTGCACTGTAAAAAATTGGAGGCAAATGACAGTCTATGTACGGTGTCGCCGTACATGCCAGTCTTGGACATCGCTCCTCGTGTACGGAGAGCGAACTTCGGCGTCACCGTACCACCGAGAAGACCAGGTTTTCCACGTTACAGTCTATGAATACGGCTCCACCGTACCCTGTTTTGCACACTGTTTCCTCTACGGTGGTCCCGTACATTTCGATCTGTCATAGATATGTGACATTAAAGGTACGGCATTGCCGTCTTTTCAAAGGACGGGCGCTACCGGAAAATAACTACACTCTAAAAAAAAACAGTACAAAATTTTTTATCACTGATACGAAGTTTTTTCAGTAACCAGATTACAAAGTTTTGTAACATCGTAGCTCGTTTTAACCGGGATTTTAAACCAAAGCTGATGCTGTTCTCTGAAACGTGATTGCTATTCAACGACAGAAAATAGTTTTTGAAAGTGTGAGACACAGTGGTACTGCAGTAAAAAGTGTGATACTGTCTCACACTTGAGTTTGCAGAGTATCGACTGCATTCGTCGTGCACGACCGATGGGTCGAATCTGTGGCCATATTCTTGTTCCTTGGCCAATTTTACATGGGGAAACCAAGTTTTAACCACCTCGGACTAAAAACCTGGACGTCATCCAAAATACCCAAAATGAAGGGTAAAAAAACGTAAATTGCCTGCAGCTCAGTCAATAAATTTTTTTTCGATCTGAAATTTTGGCTGGAGACTCCCACCTAGGTACGCGACCTGCCCACCAAATATCGTCAGACTCCGAGATGGTCGATGTCAGGTCCTGTCGCTTTTAAATAAATTTGCTCTTTAAGATTCACAGCAACCCTCACGTCCGTAAACTGGAAAACCTTCCAGTCTCCGAGGATTGTTCAAAGAGGAGGAGCTGTAATTTAAAGTAAATGGTGCTGATGGAGGAGTCTGATCGGTTCAAATGCTACTCTATTTTTGCACTAACGACGACATCGACACGGGTCGTCGTCGCATAGTCTGCGGCACGACACGGGAGAAAGGGAATGAGAGCGACGAAGAGGGAGAGATTAGGAGAGAGAGACAGAAAGAGAGAGATAGATGCTCTGAGCCTGAGACGGGACGAGGAGCTACACGGTGGCTGCCGTGTTGCTGATATTGTCGCCGCGCCGCTGTCCGCTGAGGTAACTCGCTACTACCTCCTCCGCTACCGCCGCCGCCGCCGCCGCCACCACAGCCCGGGACAGTTTTATGTCACATGGCTGTCTGAGTTACTGGCGCGTGACCCGTGCGGGAAGGGTGCTGAGCCGAGGCAAGCTCGGCCCCGCCCCGCCCCGCCCCGCCCCGCCCGGTCCTCCCGAGCAGCTCTGCTGCCCCTGCTGCTGCACTGTGCGAGCTCGGCGAGAGCGCTCTCCTGGTCGTAAAGCTCCCCAGAATGGTGTCAAGATTGGTCACTGCTGCGCTGAGCCCCGCCCCGCCCCGCCTCGCCGCGCTCCAAACTTTACGCTGGAGATTGCAACTGTGCGGCACGACCACGATGCTGCCGCCGAGGCGGGGCGGGGCGGGGCGGGGCGGGGCGGGGCGGGGCGGGGCGGGGCAGAGCGGCCCGTGGTCCTGGGAGGACACGTCCCGTGCATTTTCATTATCAGATACGCCCCACGTCAGGCCCGACAGGACTCGCCGGCCCTGCGAGGCGGATCCCTGGATATCCTCGCGTTCTGTATATTGCATCAGAAACGCGCGCCCAGTTTCTCTGTGGACGACTGAGTAGCCTGTGTACAACGAAACCCAAAGGTCTCTCTGCAGCAAAGCTTTGCTCCCTCGCTTCCGCAGGCACTAATGTGGTGTGAGTCGAGTCAAATATGGCAGTGCCCCTCATCTCTCCCAATGCGCGTCGCTACCCCGCGCTCGGAGCGTCCTCCGCGGGGTATTGCCCCCGCCATCGTGCGCGGCCCGGCCTGAAGCTCACGGACGGAGTACGGAGCTTTGTCTAAGGTGCGGAGTACGGAGCCTCTCCCGGCTGGAAACCGCGAAGGCAAGGTGTCGAACTGAAAGCTAGTAAAGGATTGTCCTCCACACCGGCACTAGCAAAATCGCACGCTGATTGGCATTTCTTCAGAATATATTGGAGATTCCGCGGGTTTTCTTAAAAGACAATTTCCGTATACTTGGTTATTTTCCAATGTGTTGGACGCATCACTCGTGGAACCGATGGCAATAAAAATAATAGCAATCATTAACGCGCAAATTGAATCGTGACCCTCTGTGCGAGGTCGCATGACACCCGGTGCACTCGTCATTTCCCTGCGTGGAAATTATTACAATTTTAATCACGCCAGCAGTCTCGCCACTTTGCAATTAGAGTATCAGCGCTCGCACCGCACCATGACACGCTCTCTCCCTTCTCTCTCTCTCTCTCTCTCTCTCTCTCTCCCCCTCTCTCTCCCGGTCGCTCTCTTGGTGATGGGGTGAACTGTTTTAGCTCTGCAATTAATATCAATCAACCTCTCTCTCGCGCTGACTTGTAGATCAACTTCTCCTCGACTATCGGTAGCGCGGACGGTGTGAAAAAATATACCCGCTCGTGTAGCCGGCGCACACTAGTTTGCTCACAGGCTGTGGTTAGACAGGTACACTCGCCTCCGCAAGTACAATCTTCAGCCGCTGCCGCGGACCTCGTGATAATTGCACCGCAGGCACCCTTTGACGTCTTTCGGATAGAAATGAGAATTTCCTGGAATTTCCATCTCTCTCTTTACTCCCCATCCCTCACCCTCAGGCGCTTCATTTGTGCCGTTTTGCTGTTCCGCTCCCGCTTATTCATAAACCCGTGGCAGTTCAGCACTCCCCTGCAAATTCAGCTGCTCGCGGCCTCTGCCGAGCGTCAGGACTACGCTACCTGGAGGAAAGTGTTAGGTTAACGGTGTGGGTCCGGTCAAATATTAAGGAAACGCCTCGCAAGTAGCCGGCGTGAACAACCTTGGGTCATTTGTGGCCTGGTTCTCTCAAGTCAAGTCAAGTTGCGTCCGAGGTCACAGGTCGCGTGCTGATGACTTTGCCGCACGCCGGTAAGATCAATGTCTGATTTTTTTATTTCGTTTTAGGTAAACGGGAAGCCTTTCAAAGAAGCTCCAATATTCTGAAGAAAAGTCATATTTCTCGGAAGTCTCCTCATCCCCTAAATATGAAGAGGTGCCCTCTGATTAAAGGAAGTTACTTTGAGTTTTCACCCTTTTCCTCCGACTAAAACTCAGACACCGTTTTCAGCGTGCGCAACGTGTGCCACTCGTTCGCGCGCAAGTTTCGAAAACGCGCGCTTCATTTATGGCGTTTTGCTGTTCCTGTTCTGCCCCGCTCCCCGCTGCTACGCACCGCGCGCCACCCGCTCGCGCGCAAGTTTCGAAAATGAGGCGAGGGGCGAACTTGAATGCTTTTCCGAGTTGGCAGTTCGGAGGCGCAGAGGCCCCGGCTGCCGGGCCGTGGCGTGGCGTTCCGCTTTTGTTTCGCTCGTCAGGTGGAGGCACTGCCACCCCCTCCTGCAGCCTGCTGCGCTCCCCCTGCAGCAGCCTGCCTGCCTGCCGACTGATTCAGAAGATCGCTCTCGTATCCCCGTCCTTCTCGCACTCGTGAGTCCATGCCACCCCCAACATGGGGGACCGCCATGAGTGCGACAAGGACTGGGGGAAGAGAGGGCGATCTTCGGAATCAGTCGGCAGGGCGGCGCGGCGCGGTGCGACGCGACGCTGGAGAGCGAGGATGATGTATAACTTTTCATGAGCGAAGTGCAGCAGCGGCGCGGCGGCGGCGGCGAGGGTGTATGACGTGCCGGCCCGGTGGTGGTGCTGGCGGCGCTGGCGGCGCTGGCGGCCCGGGAGGAGAGGAGAGGAGGTGGCAGTTTGTGATTACGGCACCCCCCCCCCCCCCCCCACCCTCGCGCTCCCCTTCCTTGATTAGTCTCCTTACACATCGCTCCTCCGCACCCCGTCCAGGGAGCGGCAGCCCAGCCCAGCCCTTACGGCCAGTCCGTCCCGTCCGCACCATGATTTGTGCCTTTTGTCCCTCCGCCCTGCCGCGCGCCGCCCCGCCCCACCCCGCCCCGCCGGGTCCTGCCCCGCCCCGCGCGCCCTGCGTGGGGACGGCCGGGGCCGAGCAGCAGCGCTGCTGTACCGCGCTGGGGCTGTCACTTGGCCAAAGTGCCGCTCCGCGCCCTCTCTTTTTCTCTTTTACTCCTCTCTCACTCTCCTGCATTATGAGCGCGAGCACGGCACGGCTGCGACGCGCACGCGCGCGTTATGGAAATAAATCACGAGCGTTAGATAAACAGAAATCCTCCTTGCTCTTCGCGACTCTTTTTCCTCTTGAATCGCCTCGCGCCAAATGGAGCGCGGCTCTCGGGGAGAGAGAGTCGGTCACAGATCGTCGAACCGAGTGCGATAGGGAGAGGTTAGGGAGAGAGGGAGAGAGAGGGATGTAGGAGGAGAGCAAAGGAGCGCAGGCGAACGCCTTGGAAACTTCGGGGCGAAGAGCACGTCTGAACCCTTGCCTGGTTCCGCCCCGCCCCGCCCCGCCCCGCCCCGCCCCGCCCCGCCCCGCCCCGCCCGACACCTGACCCTTCCGTCTGCGCACCAGCGCGCTCAGCCGGGCCCCGGGGCCCGGGTCCCGGGTCCCGCCCGGCCTGCTGGCCACTCGTTTCCCTACTCCCTGGTGGCTCGTCGCTGGTGTCATCTGGAAAAATCCCTCTTCGTCTTGGATTTGGTTCGGCGCCACCGACGACGCGACCAGCGCCGGCCGAGAGGGCTGCTGACGCAACAAGTATAAAGCGGGCGTGTTATCGCCTCCATGGGAACACGGTCATCGAATTTAGATCATTCCGCCAATGTTTGCCTTCTCTCTCACTCGCACTCCACTCATGCCATTTCCTTTTTTATTATATATACTTTTCCCCGCACACAAGACCTGTGCCGCGCGTTCCCTCTCCTTCTGCATGTAATAAAATCGAGTCTCCCCAGGGGAGTTTTCTTTATTCAGTTTGAGTTCCCCCCTGACCGCCGCGCGCCACCACCGTCACGTCGCGTCCCTCCCCGCCCCGCCCCGCCCCGCCCCGCCCCGACCGCAGCGTCCTCCGCGCCGCGCCTCTGTAACTGGACCTGGTCCAGCAGAAGGGGCGGGGCGGGGCGGCGGAGGAGGGCGCCGCCGTTCCGTCCGGCCCAGGGACCAGCCCAGGGAGTGACGGCTCGTCAAACTGCAGAGGGCTCTCTGGGGGCCAGCCCGCCCAGCCTCGCCCCGCCCCGCCCCCACCTTGCCCTGCCCTGCCCCCTCTTCCCTCCTTTTGCCCGCGCGGCGCGGTCCGTATCGCGATCGGCAATGCATTCTAATGCCGTCTTGTATCACAAACTCGGCACGTACCGAGGCGACGGCGGTCGTATACACTCATGAAAATAACAGGCTTCCACAACCAACCCCTCCCCCTCTCCTGCACCGTCGTGTGTACACTGTAAAGAAAACGAAAAAAAATAATAAGGGGAAAAAAAAGGCCGCCCGATGATGACAGGACTGTGTGGCCATGTGATCACATGGTGGAGTATGGTTCGCTGCCGCCACCACTCCATGGGGGGAAAAAAGGAAAAGCAGAGCGCACGGGTGTAATTGTGGTGCATAGATTGAGGTAGAGTAGAAAGTAACTGCGATAGCGTGTAGTCTGCAGTGCAGCTCCCTCCCCCCACCCTCTCCCCGTCTCCCAAATTGATCGAGTCAATGTCGAACCGTCTATAATTAAATAATGGTCGAGAAGATTCGGGGGGTGCCTGTTGCTACCACCGCCGACCCCTTCTCTTCCCTTCCCTACCCTTACCTTCCCTCCCCTTCCATCCCCTGCCCTTCCCTTCCCTCCCCCTTCCCTCCCCTCCCCTCCCCTCCCCTCCCCTCCCCTCCCCTCCCCTCCCCTCCCCTCCCCTCCCCTCCCCTCCCCTCCCCTCCCCTCCCCTCCCCTCCCCTCCCCCGGAGTCGGGCTGAATCTGCCGAGCGATGCATTGTCCGCCGAAGTGCCGGGCCCGAGTTGGGCCGGGCGTCCCGTCCCGATCAGCGAATCTGCCGGCCGGTCTAATAAAACGTTCATCCGCGCGCCTCTCTCCCGCCCACACTCATGCCTCGCACGACACTCTCCCGCCAGCGCAGCCCGACTTATTCCGAAGAGCGCTTATTTCCTCGCCCTGTCTCTCTTGCACTCATGGGGCTTCGTCGTATGGGTGCGAGGAAGACATAGGCCAAGCGAGGAGAGCGCTCTTCGGAATTATAAGTCGGCTGATATCGTCAAAGAGAAACCGCCGCCCGTGTGACTTCTTTACCGCCTTTCATCCCCGCCCGCTATGTCTGCCCTGCAAGGCGATTCCGCACGCCGACTTCCTCTCTCTGTCCTTGTTGCACTCACGGGGCTGGCCCGTAAGGAGTGAGAGGGAAGACACTACCGAACGATACCCTGAATCCGCCTGCTGAAGAGGGCGCGCGGCTCGCGGGGGGCGCGGGGCGGAACGGAGCGGAGCGGCCTCCCTGCAGCGCGCATTGTTTTCGTTGTTTTGATTTTTGCGGAGCAGAACGACTCATTCCCGGCGGCGGGTATGAGAGTTTCATTGCCACGCGTTACGAGCAGCGCGGCCCAGCCGCTCCCGTTGGCCGGCGCTGCTGCGCGGCGCGCGGCGCGGGACGATTTGAATTTGAGGTTATGTTCGGCGGCGGCCTGGCCGCGCCAATGGGGTTACGCTTTGCATTTTCGCTTTACCGACCGCTTTTGTCCATGACCAGTGCTCGGCGGCGCTTCCGGCGGCCAAAGCGGCACCGGCCCGGGCAGAGGATACGGCCGGGAATAAAGCGCCATGCCTCCTCCTCAACCCCTCGGCCCGGCCGCGCATATTTCTCAAGTTTTAGGTGTGTTGCGGCCGTTATCGTCGGAGTGTGCACTAACGCACTTGCTAACTGCTCGACTTATTGCCGTGCGCTCCGCGCGGCTCGTCAGGAAATTATTTTCCCCTCCCGTGCGAAGCGTGTGCGCGCGGCAGTGATCGCCTCCTTGACGGGGCCGCCCCGCCCCGCCCCACCCCGCCCCGCCCCGCCCCGCCCCGCCCCGCCCCGCCCCGCCCCACCGCACTGACCAGTGCAAGCGCAGCGGCGCAGCGCTCCGGCAGCGGAGAAGGGCGCGGCGCGTCCGAGTATAAGGTCAATTGAAACTAGAATGGCGCCGTTAACGATTTATGTTTCCCGCAATCGTGCGGGGATTCGGTCTGGCCGCTTGGACGCTTGAGGTGAGGTGGACGACGTCGATCGCTACGGAATTATGCAATCCCTGTAACATTGATGGCGCGACCAGCCAACCGGCTATGAGACCCCGCGGGGCGGGGCGGGGCGCGTATGCTATGTCACTGTAGCATTAGCGTGCCAGGGTGCCAGGGCCAGGGGGTGGTGCCACCACTATACCTCGGGGTTGTAAAGAGAGATGGCTTCCATAACCTTGCTCCCCCACCCTCTCTCTCTCTCTCTCTCTCTCGTTCTCCCCTCCCTACGAGCCCTGCTGCTGTCTAGCAACGCTCTCCCGCACACTAGTCTGACGCAGTTGTTTCTCCGGTCGCCCCCCGCCCCGCCCCGCCCCGCCCCGCCCCGCCCCGCCCCGCCCCGCCCCGCCCCGCCCCGCCCCGCTCTGCACCGCGTGGCACCGCGCCTCGCCCCGCCGCGCCGCACTCGCGGAAGGCGCGCTCTGAATGCAAAAGCTCAGTTTGTCCCCGCGAGGGGCACAGTGGGAGGATCATGCCAGCGATTTAACGCGCCACCTAATTTGTAGTAAAATCGGGGATATTCCTCCCATTCTGTGCTCCCTATTTTAATGGGTTGTAAAGACGCGACACCGCGCCGCAGCCGCCCTCTTCCCTCCCCCGTCCACCTCCGTTCCTTGCCCCTATCTGCTCTCCCCCCCCCTCTCTCTCTCTCTCTCTGTCTCTCCCTCTCTCTAAATCTCTTTCGAACTCTCTCACTCGGCAGCTCTTATGGCCACCGTAACAACTCCGCCCCATAGCCCCTGCGTCTTACGACTCGGAGCATAAAGCATCGGCAAATGCATGATTATGAATGCATCATACGGAGTGTACTTCTCTATTTCCGGGTTCCTGGCGCGCTGCGCTCTCTTTATGGCAGTCGTGCTCTCTCCTCTGTGAGCAGCCGCCGCACCTATATAGCTGGCCTCTGCCCTGCCTGCCGCCCTGCCGGGTAAATTTCTTTCAAAAACATTGTTTTTCTTTTCTTTTCTTTGTTAGTTTTTGTTTGTTTTTAGATGTTTTGTTTTTTTCTCTCGTTTTCCCTTGAGCTTCAACTCGCATGTGTTTCACGTTTTAGAACAAGACGTAAAATTCTTGAGTTGATCTGGCGCCCCTCTCCCCTGCCCCACCCGTAGAGAGGTGTGAGAAATGAGAGACGCGGTGAGGTGGAAGGGTTTACTGTACGCCCCCCCCCCTCCCCCTCGGTTGGCTCCCAACTCCCGCCACACCTGCCTTGTCCTTGAGGCAGGTCATGCCGCGCCGGCGGTGGGGCCGAGGCGGCCGAGGCGGCCGAGGCGCGCCCAGCCAGCAGCCTCACATGTATGAGCTCCTCGGATCATTTCTCTGCCTCTGCGGTTGAATGATTAACAAAACGAGAGAGGCGAAAGGGGGTTCGAAAATGGGAGTCATGGAGTCGCCGCGGGAGAGTATGGAAGTGAGAGAGAGAGAGAGAGAGAGAGAGAGAGAGAGAGAGAGAGAGAGAGAGAGAGAGAGAGAGAGAGAGAGAGAGAGAGAGAGAGAGGAGGGAAGGAGGGAGGGACGGGACAGAGGTTTAGGGAATGAAGAGTGTGAGGAGGTCGCATGCGACACAACCTTCAGCCTCCCCGGAGAAAGAATGGGCACGGAGGGAAGAGAAGGGGTTCCTGCCTGAGCGACAGGCGCAAGCAGGGGGGTTAAAAAGCAAGGCCAATTTTTTAAAAAAAGAAAAAAATGGGCATTTTTCGCGGAGCCCTCCGGAGCTCGCCTGTAAACGGTCTGGCGGTGAGGAAGAGGGGAAAAAATGAAAAAATAGGAGAGGGGGGAGGGGGTAGGTCCTGATTTTCTCCGGTGAAATATTGCTCCGAAGGGGAGGGTTGGGTCGGGCGCCACTGCTGCCTCCTTTTGACGGGGCGGACCGTGCTTTGGGGAAGGTCGGTCCTGTTGCTCCCCGGCCTGGCTGTGTGTGTGTGTGTGTGTGTGTGTGTGTGTGTGTGTTTGTTTGCGTGTGTGTGTGTGAGTGAGGAGAAGAGAGGCTGCTCTCGGTTGGCTCAAGGCTATTTTTACATTCCTGAAATTTATCGGCGCGGGATCACAACACTACAGAAAAGAAATGAGGCAGTGTAGTTTAAATGTGAAAATGCTCTGTAGATCATTTATTTTCGGTCAAACAGAAAAGGAATTGAAAATAAAATCACCATTTTTAAACTTTAAATAAATAAATCAACTTTGTGCTTTACCGATATTTTCTTTCGGTGGAGGCTATTCCCGAGTATTGTTGATTTCCGCCACGTGTTTATGTTATGTATATTTTTTCGTAGTGTGGGAGTACAGCTGAGCGGCGCGTCGGGGCGGCTGCTCCGGGCACACCCACACATAACACTCACACGCACAATCCCCCTTCGGGAATACCTGTTCGGCCCTAGGGTACGTTCAGAGAAGTCTCTCTCTTTCTCGCTCTCTCTCACTCCTAGCCGGCCCAGTCTGGTCACATTTCGTACAGATTCCACAGCGCCGTGATAAACCCTCTGATAGGGCCCCTTGACCGGCTGCGGGGCGGGGCGGGCGGGGCCCCACCCGTGGCTATTACCTCTAACCACCACGCCACGCCGTACAAGCACCGCCTACCCCCCCCCCCCCCCCCAATCACGCCCCACTACTGACCAGTCTGGGCCTACGGACTGAAACGAACGGACGGAGGTGTGTATATCAAAACTGGATCCAAGATCTGTGGCTCGAAGAAAATTGTGTGCATGGGTGTTTGTAATTAAGATGAGCGACTCGGAGAGATTTGTAGAGAAATCCAATAGTATACGAAACTTGGAGCTCAAATGGGGTGGGATATGGGGAGAAGGGTATACGCGAGGAGCCCGGCCAGCTAGAAAACGGGTGAGTAAAGTCGGGTGCACAGCACAGGGGCAGGGGCAAGTGTGTGCGCGCGCGCGCGCGCGTGTGTGTGTGTGTGAGTGTGTGTGTGTGAGAGAGAGAGAGAGAGAGAGAGAGAGAGAGAGAGAGAGAGAGAGAGAGAGAGAGAGAGGGAGGGAGGGAGAGAGAGAGAGAGAAATGGAGAGAGATAGATCGAGGAAGGGAGGAGAGAGGGGGAAGGAGAAGGGACATTCCTTTAAAATCAGTCACCGGTCCAGACGTCATAAAAGTGAGGCTGCGTGGGAGGCCTGATACGGCACACGGGCACAGCCGGCACGTCTCTTAGAACTGGAAAAATATTTGTTCATCTTGGGGATATTGGAATGGCGCTGCCGGGGCTGGAGCCGGCTGGAGCCGCCCCTGTCCCTACCGTAATAACTCATGTATGTGCTCTTTCACCTCCCCAGGGTGAGCTGGAAAAAGCTTGTTACTTTCGATGCATAATTCCCCTCTATTTTCAGGGCCATGTTGGGCCGCTCCGTCTCTCTCTCTCTCTCTCTCCCTCCCTTGCTCGCGCCATGTGAGGCCCCCGGTATTATGCCTTTATTTTAATGCAAATACATAACCCCGACCCTCCACGCACGCCGCTGCCGCCATGTCGAAGTCTCTTTGAAATGTTTGGCAGCGCCCCCTGGGGCAACCCCCTCCCCCCCCTCCTCCCTCCCCTACGTCCGTCCCACCACCTCGCCAACCCCTCGCTCACTGCCGAGAGAACCGTCTCTAACCCCCTCAGACTCCTTTCCACGAGCTCACTTACCCCCTTTCCGCACACTTACCCCTACTTCCATTCTACCCCTCTCCTCCCCTTTCCCGATCCTCCATTTCACTTGCAATCCCCTTCTCCTTTCGCTACCCGCACAGCGCTGCCCGGGCGGCTCCTTGGAGGCCAACCGAATCCCTCATGTCATGTAGGCCCTCTTGCGCGGCGCGCCCCCTGTGCCGTGACATGTTGTGATAGCCCCCCCCCCCCCCCCACCATCCTCTCCAGCCCCCCACAGACATGGCATGCTTGCTTGCACTCTGTTTAGTGCATCGTCCTCCACTCGCCGTGGTGGGTGCAGAGCGCCTTCTCCTTCCAACCCCACTCACCTCCCCGATATCGCTGCGAGGGCGATAGGGGTATGTATATAGACACATCCTGCCCGGAAATCGGATACAGCCTTCCCTGGAATTTAAAAAAATAAAAAATAATAATAAATAAAAGACTGCACTTTACCTCGATTCTCTTCCTCTCCTAAAGAGACTGCCACCGCCGCCGCTATGCTACTTCCATTTCTGCAAAATCTTTTTCCTGTTTTCTTGTTGTCCGCGGGCTGTCGGGCCGGGGGGCGGGCGGGGACGTCCCTGCTGCCGTGTGTGACGGTGTGCAATGAGATTCACTTTGAAGAGGTTTTCACTCCGTGCAGTGTGTTGGTGACGACGGCGAGTCTGTGTGTGTGTGTGCACTCCCGTCCTTGCGGCGCATCCCTCTTGGGAGCTGCGCATTTCCATCATCACTTTATTTATTTATTAATTCATTTATTCGCGGAGCGAGTTCGCTCGCAGAGCGAGCGGACTCGGCGAAGCGTTACTCATTGGGTTTTTCAAAAGTTTGTCTGTGCGAGACGCTGTCCAAGACACATGTCTCAGAAACTGTCCCGGACAATTTTTGTCCTGGACAAAAACAATGTCACGTTGATAAAGACTTGTCTGTGCGAGACGCTATGTCCAAGACAAGTTGAGGTCTTGGACAAGCGTTTTTAAGATACGTCCAAGACAAATGCTCTGTCCCAGACAATTTTGGTCTTTGACCAGAGCAATGTCACGATAAAATAGTGTTGTCTGTGCTAGACGTTATATCCGAGACAAAGTTTTATTTGTCTGTTCGAGACGCTGTCCAAGACACATGTCTCAGAAACTGTCCGGGACAATTTTTGTCCTGGACAAAAACAATGTCACGTTGATAAAGACTTGTCTGTGCGAGACGCTGTCCAAGACACATGTCTCACAAACTGTCCCGGACAATTTTGTATGTCCGAGACAAGATGAAGTCTTGGGCAAGAGTTTATAAGATACGTCCAAGACAAATGCTCTGTCCCAGACAGTTCCAAAAGTTTGTCTGTGCGAGACGCTGTCCAAGACACATGTCTCAGAAACTGTCCCGGAATATTTTTGTCCTGGACAAAAACAATGTCACGTTGATAAAGACTTGTCTGTGCGAACGGCTGTCCAAGACACATGTGTCAGAAACTGTCCCGGACAATTTTTGTCCTGGACAAAAACAATGTCACGTTGATAAAGACTTGTCTGTCCGGAACGCTGTCCAAGCCACATGTCTCAAAAACTGTCCCGGACAATTTTGTCCTGGACAAAAACAATGTCACGTTGATAGAGACTAGTCTGTGCGAAACGCTATGTCCGAGACAAGATGAGGTCTTGGACAAGGGTTTTTAAGATACGTCCAAGACAAATGCTCTGTCCCAGACAATTTTGGTCTTTGACCAGAGCAATGTCACGATAAAATAGTGTTGTCTGTGCGAGACGTTATATCCGAGACAAAGTTTAATGTGTCTGTTCGAGACGCTGTCAAAGACACATGTCTCAGAAACTGTCCCGGACAATTTTGTATGTCCGAGATAAGATGAGGTCTTGGACGAGACTTTATAAGATACGTCCAAGACAAATGCTGTGTCCAAGACAGTTCCAAAAGTTTGTCTGTGCGAGACGCTGTCCAAGACACATGTCTCAGAAACTGTCCCGGACAATTTTTGTCCTGGACAAAAACAATGTCACGTTGATAAAGACTTGTCTGTGCGAGACGCTATGTCCAAGACAAGTTGATGTCTTGGACAATAATTCATAAGACCAAGACAAATGCTCTGTCCCAGACAATTCCAAAAGTTTGTCTGTGCGAGACGCTGTCCAAGACACATGTCTCAGAAACTGTCCCGGACAATTTTTGTCCTGGACAAAAACAATGTCACGTTGATAAAGACTTGTCTGTGCGAGACGCTGTCCAAGACACATGTCTCAAAACATGTACCGGACAATTTTTGTCCTGGACAAAAACAATGTCACGTTGATAGAGACTAGTCTGTGCGAAACGCTATGTCCGAAACAAGATGAGGTCTTAGACACGAGTTTTTAAGATACGTCCAAGACAAATGCGCTGTCCCAGACAATTTTGGTCTTTGACCAGAGCAATGTCACGATAAAATAGTGTTGTCTATGCGAGACGTTATATCCGAGACAAAGCTTTATTTGTCTGTTCGAGACGCTGTCCAAGACACATGTCTCAGAAACTGTCCGGGACAATTTTTGTCCTGGACAATAACAATGTCACGTTGATAAAGACTTGTCTGTGCGAGACGCTGTCCAAGACACATGTCTCAGAAACTGTCCCGGACAATTTTGTATGTCCGAGACAATATGAGGTCTTGGGCAAGAGTTTATAAGATACGTCCAGGACAAATGCTCTGTCCCAGACAGTTCCAAAAGTTTGTCTGTGCAAGACGCTGTCCAAGACACATATCTCAGAAACTGTCCCGGACAATTTTTGTCCTGGACAAAAACAAGGTCACGTTGATACAGACTTGTCTGTGCGAACTGCTGTCCAAGACACATGTGTCAGAAACTGTCCCGGACAATTTTATTCCTGGACAAAAACAATGTCACGTTGATAAAGACTTGTCTGTGCGAGACGCTGTCCAAGACACATGTCTCAAAACCTGTCCCGGACAATTTTTGTCCTGGACAAAAACAATGTCACGTTGATAGAGACTAGTCTGTGCGAAACGCTATGTCCGAGACAAGATGAGGTCTTGGACAAGAGTTTTTAAGATACGGCCAAGACAAGTGCTCTGTCCCAGACAATTTTGGTCTTTGACCAGAGCAATGTCACGATAAAATAGTGTTGTCTGTGCGAGACGTTATATCCGAGACAAAGTTGAGGTCTTGGACAAGAGTTTTTAAGATACGTCCAAGACAAATGCTCTGTCCCAGACAATTTTGGTCTTTGACCAGAGCAATGTCACGATAAAATAGTGTTGTCTTTGCGACACGTTATGTCCAAGACAAAGTTTTTTTTGTCTGTGCGAGACGCTCTCCAAGACACATATCTCAGAAACTGTCCCGGACAAGTTTTGTCCTGGACAAAAACAATGTGACGTTGATAAAGACTTGTCTGTGCGAGACGATGTCCAAGACACATGTCTCAGAAACTGTCCGGGACAATTTTTGTCCTGGACAAAAACAATATCACATTGATAAAGACTTGTCCGTGCGAGACGCTGTCCAAGACACAAGTCTCAGAAACTGTCCCGGACAATTTTGTACGTCCGAGACAAGATAAGGTCTTGGACAAGAATTTATAAGATACGTCCAAGACAAATGCTCTGTCCCAGACAGTTCCAAAAGTTTGTCTGTGCGAGACGCTGTCCAAGACAAATGTCTCAGAAACTGTCCCGGACAATTTTTGACCTGGACAAAGACAATATCACGTTGATAAAGACTTGTCTGTGCGCACGGCTGTCCAAGAGACATGTGTCAGAAACTGTCCCGGACAGTTTTTGTCCTGGACAAAAACAATGTCACGTCGATAAAGACTTGTCTGTGCGAGACGCTGTCCAAGACACATGTCTCAGAAACTATCCGGGACAATTTTTGTCCTGGACAAAAACAATGTCACATTGATAAAGACTTGTCTGTGCGAGACGCTGTCCAAGACACAAGTCTCAGAAACTGTTCCGGACAATTTTGTATGTCCGAGACAAGATGAGGTCTTGGACAAGAATTTATAAGATACGTCCAAGACAAATGCCCTGTCCCAGACAGTTCCAAAAGTTTGTCTGTGCGAGACGCTGTCCAAGACAAATGTCTCAGAAACTGTCCCGGACAATTTTTGTCCTGGACAAAAACAATGTCACGTTGATAGAGACTAGTCTGTGCGAAACGCCATGTCCGAGACAAGATGAGGTCTTGGACAAGCGTTTTTAAGATACGTTCAAGATAAATGCTCTATCCCAGACAATTTTGGTCTTTGACCAGAGCAATGTCACGATAAAATAGTGTTGTCTGTGCGAGACGTTATATCCGAGAAAAAGTTTTATTTGTCTGTTCGAGACGCTGTCCAAGACACATGTCTCAGAAACTGTCCGGGACAATTTTTGTCCTGGACAAAAACAATGTCACGTTGATAAAGACTTGTCTGTGCGAGACGCTGTCCAAGACACATGTCTCAGAAACTGTCCCGGACAATTCTGTATGTCCGAGACAAGATGAAGTCTTGGGCAAGAGTTTATAAGATACGTCCAAGACAAATGCTCTGTCCCAGACAGTTCCAAAAGTTTGTCTGTGCGAGACGCTGTCCAAGACACACATCTCAGGGACTGTCCCAGACAATTTTTGTCCTGGACAAAAACAATGTCACGTTGATAAAGACTTGTCTGTGCGAACGGCTGTCCAAGACACATGTGTCAGAAACTGTCCCGGACAATTTTTGTCCTGGACAAAAACAATGTCACGTTGATAAAGACTTGTCTGTCCGAGACGCTGTCCAAGACACATGTCTCAAAAACTGTCCCGGACAATTTTGTCCTGGACAAAAACAATGTCACGTTGATAGAGACAAGTCTGTACGAAACGCTATGTCCGAGACAAGATGAGGTCTTTGACAAGGGTTTTTAAGATACGTCCAAGACAAATGCTCTGTCCCAGACAATTTTGGTCTTTGACCAGAGCAATGTCACGATAAAATAGTGTTGTCTGTGCGAGACGTTATATCCGAGACAAAGTTTAATTTGTCTGTTCGAGACGCTGTCAAAGACACATGTCTCAGAAACTGTCCCGGACAATTTTGTATGTCCGAGATAAGATGAGGTCTTGGACGAGACTTTATAAGATACGTCCAAGACAAATGCTGTGTCCAAGACAGTTCCAAAAGTTTGTCTGTGCGAGACGCTGTCCAAGACAATTGTCTCAGAAACTGTCCCGGACAATTTTTGACCTGGACAAAGACAATATCACGTTGATAAAGACTTGTCTGTGCGCACGGCTGGCCAAGAGACATGTGTCAGAAACTGTCCCGGACAGTTTTTGTCCTGGACAAAAACAATGTCACGTCGATAAAGACTTGTCTGTGCGAGACGCTGTCCAAGACACATGTCTCAGAAACTATCCGGGACAATTTTTGTCCTGGACAAAAACAATGTCACATTGATAAAGACTTGTCTGTGCGAGACGCTGTCCAAGACACAAGTCTCAGAAACTGTTCCGGACAATTTTGTATGTCCGAGACAAGATGAGGTCTTGGACAAGAATTTATAAGATACGTCCAAGACAAATGCCCTGTCCCAGACAGTTCCAAAAGTTTGTCTGTGCGAGACGCTGTCCAAGACAAATGTCTCAGAAACTGTCCCGGACAATTTTTGTCCTGGACAAAAACAATGTCACGTTGATAGAGACTAGTCTGTGCGAAACGCCATGTCCGAGACAAGATGAGGTCTTGGACAAGCGTTTTTAAGATACGTTCAAGATAAATGCTCTATCCCAGACAATTTTGGTCTTTGACCAGAGCAATGTCACGATAAAATAGTGTTGTCTGCGCGAGACGTTATATCCGAGAAAAAGTTTTATTTGTCTGTTCGAGACGCTGTCCAAGACACATGTCTCAGAAACTGTCCGGGACAATTTTTGTCCTGGACAAAAACAATGTCACGTTGATAAAGACTTGTCTGTGCGAGACGCTGTCCAAGACACATGTCTCAGAAACTGTCCCGGACAATTCTGTATGTCCGAGACAAGATGAAGTCTTGGGCAAGAGTTTATAAGATACGTCCAAGACAAATGCTCTGTCCCAGACAGTTCCAAAAGTTTGTCTGTGCGAGACGCTGTCCAAGACACACATCTCAGGAAACTGTCCCAGACAATTTTTGTCCTGGACAAAAACAATGTCACGTTGATAAAGACTTGTCTGTGCGAACGGCTGTCCAAGACACATGTGTCAGAAACTGTCCCGGACAATTTTTGTCCTGGACAAAAACAATGTCACGTTGATAAAGACTTGTCTGTCCGAGACGCTGTCCAAGACACATGTCTCAAAAACTGTCCCGGACAATTTTGTCCTGGACAAAAACAATGTCACGTTGATAGAGACAAGTCTGTACGAAACGCTATGTCCGAGACAAGATGAGGTCTTTGACAAGGGTTTTTAAGATACGTCCAAGACAAATGCTCTGTCCCAGACAATTTTGGTCTTTGACCAGAGCAATGTCACGATAAAATAGTGTTGTCTGTGCGAGACGTTATATCCGAGACAAAGTTTAATTTGTCTGTTCGAGACGCTGTCAAAGACACATGTCTCAGAAACTGTCCCGGACAATTTTGTATGTCCGAGATAAGATGAGGTCTTGGACGAGACTTTATAAGATACGTCCAAGACAAATGCTGTGTCCAAGACAGTTCCAAAAGTTTGTCTGTGCGAGACGCTGTCCAAGACACATGTCTCAGAAACTGTCCCGGACAATTTTTGTCCTGGACAAAAACAATGTCACGTTGATAAAGACTTGTCTGTGCGAGACGCTATGTCCAAGACAAGTTGATGTCTTGGACAATAATTCATACGACCAAGACAAATGCTCTGTCCCAGACAATTCCAAAAGTTTGTCTGTGCGAGACGCTGTCCAAGACACATATGTCAGAAACTGTCCCGGACGATTTTGGTCCTGGACAAAAACAATGTCACGTTAATAAAGACTTGTCTGTGCGAACGGCTGTCCAAGACACATGTGTCAGAAACTGTCCCGGACAATTTTTGTCCTGGACAAAGACAATATCACGTTGATAAAGACTTCTCTGTGCGCACGGCTGTCCAAGAGACATGTGTCAGAAACTGTCCCGGACAGTTTTTGTCCTGGACAAAAACAATGTCACGTCGATAAAGACTTGTCTGTGCGAGACGCTGTCCAAGACACATGTCTCAGAAACTATCCGGGACAATTTTTGTCCTGGACAAAAACAATGTCACATTGATAAAGACTTGTCTGTGCGAGACGCTGTCCAAGACACAAGTCTCAGAAACTGTTCCGGACAATTTTGTATGTCCGAGACAAGATGAGGTCTTGGACAAGAATTTATAAGATACGTCCAAGACAAATGCCCTGTCCCAGACAGTTCCAAAAGTTTGTCTGTAAGAGACGCTGTCCAAGACAAATGTCTCAGAAACTGTCCCGGACAATTTTTGTCCTGGACAAAAACAATGTCACGTTGATAGAGACTAGTCTGTGCGAAACGCCATGTCCGAGACAATATGAGGTCTTGGACAAGCGTTTTTAAGATACGTTCAAGATAAATGCTCTATCCCAGACAATTTTGGTCTTTGACCAGAGCAATGTCACGATAAAATAGTGTTGTCTGTGCGAGACGTTATATCCGAGAAAAAGTTTTATTTGTCTGTTCGAGACGCTGTCCAAGACACATGTCTCAGAAACTGTCCGGGACAATTTTTGTCCTGGACAAAAACAATGTCACGTTGATAAAGACTTGTCTGTGCGAGACGCTGTCCAAGACACATGTCTCAGAAACTGTCCCGGACAATTCTGTATGTCCGAGACAAGATGAAGTCTTGGGCAAGAGTTTATAAGATACGTCCAAGACAAATGCTCTGTCCCAGACAGTTCCAAAAGTTTGTCTGTGCGAGACGCTGTCCAAGACACACATCTCAGGAACTGTCCCAGACAATTTTTGTCCTGGACAAAAACAATGTCACGTTGATAAAGACTTGTCTGTGCGAACGGCTGTCCAAGACACATGTGTCAGAAACTGTCCCGGACAATTTTTGTCCTGGACAAAAACAATGTCACGTTGATAAAGACTTGTCTGTCCGAGACGCTGTCCAAGACACATGTCTCAAAAACTGTCCCGGACAATTTTGTCCTGGACAAAAACAATGTCACGTTGATAGAGACAAGTCTGTACGAAACGCTATGTCCGAGACAAGATGAGGTCTTTGACAAGGGTTTTTAAGATACGTCCAAGAAAAATGCTCTGTCCCAGACAATTTTGGTCTTTGACCAGAGCAATGTCACGATAAAATAGTGTTGTCTGTGCGAGACGTTATATCCGAGACAAAGTTTAATTTGTCTGTTCGAGACGCTGTCAAAGACACATGTCTCAGAAACTGTCCCGGACAATTTTGTATGTCCGAGATAAGATGAGGTCTTGGACGAGACTTTATAAGATACGTCCAAGACAAATGCTGTGTCCAAGACAGTTCCAAAAGTTTGTCTGTGCGAGACGCTGTCCAAGACAAATGTCTCAGAAACTGTCCCGGACAATTTTTGACCTGGACAAAGACAATATCACGTTGATAAAGACTTGTCTGTGCGCACGGCTGTCCAAGAGACATGTGTCAGAAACTGTCCCGGACAGTTTTTGTCCTGGACAAAAACAATGTCACGTCGATAAAGACTTGTCTGTGCGAGACGCTGTCCAAGACACATGTCTCAGAAACTATCCGGGACAATTTTTGTCCTGGACAAAAACAATGTCACATTGATAAAGACTTGTCTGTCCGAGACGCTGTCCAAGACACAAGTCTCAGAAACTGTCCCGGACAATTTTGTATGTCCGAGACAAGATGAGGTCTTGGACAAGAATTTATAAGATACGTCCAAGACAAATGCCCTGTCCCAGACAGTTCCAAAAGTTTGTCTGTGCGAGACGCTGTCCAAGACAAATGTCTCAGAAACTGTCCCGGACAATTTTTGTCCTGGACAAAAACAATGTCACGTTGATAGAGACTAGTCTGTGCGAAACGCCATGTCCGAGACAAGATGAAGTCTTGGACAAGCGTTTTTAAGATACGTTCAAGATAAATGCTCTATCCCAGACAATTTTGGTCTTTGACCAGAGCAATGTCACGATAAAATAGTGTTGTCTGTGCGAGACGTTATATCCGAGACAAAGTTTTATTTGTCTGTTCGAGACGCTGTCCAAGACACATGTCTCAGAAACTGTCCGGGACAATTTTTGTCCTGGACAAAAACAATGTCACGTTGATAAAGACTTGTCTGTGCGAGACGCTGTCCAAGACACATGTCTCAGAAACTGTCCCGGACAATTCTGTATGTCCGAGATAAGATGAAGTCTTGGGCAAGAGTTTATAAGATACGTCCAAGACAAATGCTCTGTCCCAGACAGTTCCAAAAGTTTGTCTGTGCGAGACGCTGTCCAAGACAAATGTCTCAGAAACTGTCCCGGACAATTTTTGTCCTGGACAAAAACAATGTCACGTTGATAGAGACTAGTCTGTGCGAAACGCCATGTCCGAGACAAGATGAAGTCTTGGACAAGCGTTTTTAAGATACGTTCAAGATAAATGCTCTATCCCAGACAATTTTGGTCTTTGACCAGAGCAATGTCACGATAAAATAGTGTTGTCTGTGCGAGACGTTATATCCGAGACAAAGTTTTATTTGTCTGTTCGAGACGCTGTCCAAGACACATGTCTCAGAAACTGTCCGGGACAATTTTTGTCCTGGACAAAAACAATGTCACGTTGATAAAGACTTGTCTGTGCGAGACGCTGTCCAAGACACATGTCTCAGAAACTGTCCCGGACAATTCTGTATGTCCGAGACAAGATGAAGTCTTGGGCAAGAGTTTATAAGATACGTCCAAGACAAATGCTCTGTCCCAGACAGTTCCAAAAGTTTGTCTGTGCGAGACGCTGTCCAAGACACACATCTCAGGAACTGTCCCAGACAATTTTTGTCCTGAACAAAAACAATGTCACGTTGATAAAGACTTGTCTGTGCGAACGGCTGTCCAAGACACATGTGTCAGAAACTGTCCCGGACAATTTTTGTCCTGGACAAAAACAATGTCACGTTGATAAAGACTTGTCTGTCCGAGACGCTGTCCAAGACACATGTCTCAAAAACTGTCCCGGACAATTTTGTCCTGGACAAAAACAATGTCACGTTGATAGAGACTAGTCTGTGCGAAACGCTATGTCCGAGACAAGATGAGGTCTTGGACAAGGGTTTTTAAGATACGTCCAAGACAAATGCTCTGTCCCAGACAATTTTGGTCTTTGACCAGAGCAATGTCACGATAAAATAGTGTTGTCTGTGCGAGACGTTATATCCGAGACAAAGTTTAATTTGTCTGTTCGAGTCGCTGTCCAAGACACATGTCTCAGAAACTGTCCGGGACAATTTTTGTCCTGGACAAAAACAATGTCACGTTGATAAGGACTTGTCTGTGCGAGACGCTGTCCAAGACACATGTCTCAGAAACTGTCCCGGACAATTTTGTATGTCCGAGATAATATGAGGTCTTGGGCAAGAGCTTATAAGATACGTCCAAGACAAATGCTCTGTCCCAGACAGTTCCAAAAATTTGTCTGTGCGAGACGCTGTCCAAGACACATGTTTGAGAAACTGCCCCGGACAATTTTTGTCCTGGACAAAAACAATGTGACGTTGATAAAGACTTGTCTGTGCGAGACGATGTCCAAGACACATGTCTCAGAAACTGTCCGGGACAATTTTTGTCCTGGACAACAACAATATCACATTGATAAAGACTTGTCCGTGCGAGACGCTGTCCAAGACACAAGTCTCAGAAACTGTCCCGGACAATTTTGTATGTCCGAGACAAGATAAGGTCTTGGACAAGAATTTATAAGATACGTCCAAGACAAATGCTCTGTCCCAGACAGTTCCAAAAGTTTGTCTGTGCGAGACGCTGTCCAAGACAAATGTCTCAGAAACTGTCCCGGACAATTTTTGACCTGGACAAAGACAATATCACGTTGATAAAGACTTCTCTGTGCGCACGGCTGTCCAAGAGACATGTGTCAGAAACTGTCCCGGACAGTTTTTGTCCTGGACAAAAACAATGTCACGTCGATAAAGACTTGTCTGTGCGAGACGCTGTCCAAGACACATGTCTCAGAAACTATCCGGGACAATTTTTGTCCTGGACAAAAACAATGTCACATTGATAAAGACTTGTCTGTGCGAGACGCTGTCCAAGACACAAGTCTCAGAAACTGTTCCGGACAATTTTGTATGTCCGAGACAAGATGAGGTCTTGGACAAGAATTTATAAGATACGTCCAAGACAAATGCCCTGTCCCAGACAGTTCCAAAAGTTTGTCTGTAAGAGACGCTGTCCAAGACAAATGTCTCAGAAACTGTCCCGGACAATTTTTGTCCTGGACAAAAACAATGTCACGTTGATAGAGACTAGTCTGTGCGAAACGCCATGTCCGAGACAATATGAGGTCTTGGACAAGCGTTTTTAAGATACGTTCAAGATAAATGCTCTATCCCAGACAATTTTGGTCTTTGACCAGAGCAATGTCACGATAAAATAGTGTTGTCTGTGCGAGACGTTATATCCGAGAAAAAGTTTTATTTGTCTGTTCGAGACGCTGTCCAAGACACATGTCTCAGAAACTGTCCGGGACAATTTTTGTCCTGGACAAAAACAATGTCACGTTGATAAAGACTTGTCTGTGCGAGACGCTGTCCAAGACACATGTCTCAGAAACTGTCCCGGACAATTCTGTATGTCCGAGACAAGATGAAGTCTTGGGCAAGAGTTTATAAGATACGTCCAAGACAAATGCTCTGTCCCAGACAGTTCCAAAAGTTTGTCTGTGCGAGATGCTGTCCAAGACACACATCTCAGGAACTGTCCCAGACAATTTTTGTCCTGGACAAAAACAATGTCACGTTGATAAAGACTTGTCTGTGCGAACGGCTGTCCAAGACACATGTGTCAGAAACTGTCCCGGACAATTTTTGTCCTGGACAAAAACAATGTCACGTTGATAAAGACTTGTCTGTCCGAGACGCTGTCCAAGACACATGTCTCAAAAACTGTCCCGGACAATTTTGTCCTGGACAAAAACAATGTCACGTTGATAGAGACAAGTCTGTACGAAACGCTATGTCCGAGACAAGATGAGGTCTTTGACAAGGGTTTTTAAGATACGTCCAAGAAAAATGCTCTGTCCCAGACAATTTTGGTCTTTGACCAGAGCAATGTCACGATAAAATAGTGTTGTCTGTGCGAGACGTTATATCCGAGACAAAGTTTAATTTGTCTGTTCGAGACGCTGTCAAAGACACATGTCTCAGAAACTGTCCCGGACAATTTTGTATGTCCGAGATAAGATGAGGTCTTGGACGAGACTTTATAAGATACGTCCAAGACAAATGCTGTGTCCAAGACAGTTCCAAAAGTTTGTCTGTGCGAGACGCTGTCCAAGACAAATGTCTCAGAAACTGTCCCGGACAATTTTTGACCTGGACAAAGACAATATCACGTTGATAAAGACTTGTCTGTGCGCACGGCTGTCCAAGAGACATGTGTCAGAAACTGTCCCGGACAGTTTTTGTCCTGGACAAAAACAATGTCACGTCGATAAAGACTTGTCTGTGCGAGACGCTGTCCAAGACACATGTCTCAGAAACTATCCGGGACAATTTTTGTCCTGGACAAAAACAATGTCACATTGATAAAGACTTGTCTGTCCGAGACGCTGTCCAAGACACAAGTCTCAGAAACTGTCCCGGACAATTTTGTATGTCCGAGACAAGATGAGGTCTTGGACAAGAATTTATAAGATACGTCCAAGACAAATGCCCTGTCCCAGACAGTTCCAAAAGTTTGTCTGTGCGAGACGCTGTCCAAGACAAATGTCTCAGAAACTGTCCCGGACAATTTTTGTCCTGGACAAAAACAATGTCACGTTGATAGAGACTAGTCTGTGCGAAACGCCATGTCCGAGACAAGATGAAGTCTTGGACAAGCGTTTTTAAGATACGTTCAAGATAAATGCTCTATCCCAGACAATTTTGGTCTTTGACCAGAGCAATGTCACGATAAAATAGTGTTGTCTGTGCGAGACGTTATATCCGAGACAAAGTTTTATTTGTCTGTTCGAGACGCTGTCCAAGACACATGTCTCAGAAACTGTCCGAAGCAATTTTTGTCCTGGACAAAAACAATGTCACGTTGATAAAGACTTGTCTGTGCGAGACGCTGTCCAAGACACATGTCTCAGAAACTGTCCCGGACAATTCTGTATGTCCGAGACAAGATGAAGTTTTGGGCAAGAGTTTATAAGATACGTCCAAGACAAATGCTCTGTCCCAGACAGTTCCAAAAGTTTGTCTGTGCGAGACGCTGTCCAAGACAAATGTCTCAGAAACTGTCCCGGACAATTTTTGTCCTGGACAAAAACAATGTCACGTTGATAGAGACTAGTCTGTGCGAAACGCCATGTCCGAGACAAGATGAAGTCTTGGACAAGCGTTTTTAAGATACGTTCAAGATAAATGCTCTATCCCAGACAATTTTGGTCTTTGACCAGAGCAATGTCACGATAAAATAGTGTTGTCTGTGCGAGACGTTATATCCGAGACAAAGTTTTATTTGTCTGTTCGAGACGCTGTCCAAGACACATGTCTCAGAAACTGTCCGGGACAATTTTTGTCCTGGACAAAAACAATGTCACGTTGATAAAGACTTGTCTGTGCGAGACGCTGTCCAAGACACATGTCTCAGAAACTGTCCCGGACAATTCTGTATGTCCGAGACAAGATGAAGTCTTGGGCAAGAGTTTATAAGATACGTCCAAGACAAATGCTCTGTCCCAGACAGTTCCAAAAGTTTGTCTGTGCGAGACGCTGTCCAAGACACACATCTCAGGAACTGTCCCAGACAATTTTTGTCCTGAACAAAAACAATGTCACGTTGATAAAGACTTGTCTGTGCGAACGGCTGTCCAAGACACATGTGTCAGAAACTGTCCCGGACAATTTTTGTCCTGGACAAAAACAATGTCACGTTGATAAAGACTTGTCTGTCCGAGACGCTGTCCAAGACACATGTCTCAAAAACTGTCCCGGACAATTTTGTCCTGGACAAAAACAATGTCACGTTGATAGAGACTAGTCTGTGCGAAACGCTATGTCCGAGACAAGATGAGGTCTTGGACAAGGGTTTTTAAGATACGTCCAAGACAAATGCTCTGTCCCAGACAATTTTGGTCTTTGACCAGAGCAATGTCACGATAAAATAGTGTTGTCTGTGCGAGACGTTATATCCGAGACAAAGTTTAATTTGTCTGTTCGAGTCGCTGTCCAAGACACATGTCTCAGAAACTGTCCGGGACAATTTTTGTCCTGGACAAAAACAATGTCACGTTGATAAGGACTTGTCTGTGCGAGACGCTGTCCAAGACACATGTCTCAGAAACTGTCCCGGACAATTTTGTATGTCCGAGATAATATGAGGTCTTGGGCAAGAGCTTATAAGATACGTCCAAGACAAATGCTCTGTCCCAGACAGTTCCAAAAATTTGTCTGTGCGAGACGCTGTCCAAGACACATGTCTCAGAAACTGTCCCGGACAGTTTTTGTCCTGGACAAAAACAATGTCACGTTGATAAAAACTTGTCTGTGCGAGACGCTGTCCAAGACACATGTCTCGGAAACTGTCCGGGACAATTTTTGTCCTGGACAAAAACAATGTCACGTTGATAAAGACTTGTCTGTGCGAGACGCTGTCCAAGACACATGTCTCAGAAACTGTCCCGGACAATTTTGTAGGTCCGAGACAAGATGAGGTCTTGGGCAAGAGCTTATAAGATACGTCCAAGACAAATGCTCTGTCCCAGACAGTTCCAAAAATTTGTCTGTGCGAGATGCTGTCCAAGACACATGTCTCAGAAACTGTCCCGGACAATTTTTCTCCTGGAAAAAAACAATGTCACGTCGATAAAGACTTGTCTAGGCGAACGGCTGTCCAAGACTCATGTGTCAGAAACTGTCCCGGACAATTTTTGTCCTGGACAAAAACAATGTCACGTTGATAAAGACTTGTCTGTGCGAGACGCTGTCCAAGACACATGTCTCAGAAACTGTCCCGGACAATTTTGTAGGTCCGAGACAAGATGAGGTCTTGGGCAAGAGATTATAAGATACGTCCAAGACAAATGCTCTGTCCCAGACAGTTCCAAAAATTTGTCTGTGCGAGACGCTGTCCAAGACACATGTCTCAGAAACTGTCCCGGACAATTTTTGTCCTGGACAAAAACAATGTCACGTTGATAAAGACTTGTCTGTGCGAACGGCTGTCCAAGACACATGTGTCAGAAACTATCCCGGACAATTTTTGTCCTGGACAAAAACAATGTCACGTTGATAAAGACTTGCCTGTGCGAGACGCTGTCCAAGACACATGTCTCAAAGACTGTCCCGGACAGATCTGAGCAAAAAAACCGCAAAAGCTTTCAATGGTATCAGCTTTTAACAATAAATTCTTGAAATTAAAAAAGGAAAGGATAATTGTATATTTGTTGAATACATACTTCAAGTTCCTCTTCAATATCCATGTTAAAATTTTAAATAACACTGAAATTTTCAAGTAAAAAAAAAATAATTTGGAATTTGTATACCTTAACAGTCAAATTGTTGCAAGTCAAGGCCCAATGTTGCCTAGTTGCAGACTACAATGGCTTTGTTATGGTACATACAAGAATAGCACTTGCTGATGAATAACTTTTCTGAAAGCAAAGATCAAAGATTAACTGTTGTTGTATTTATACAGTTATTTCTTATGTTTACCTGTGCCATTCCTTTGAAGTATGTATCTCCATAAAATTTAAAAGAGTTTTTTCTTGACAACTATTCTTGATTGCTTTGACTATTTGGTATTCCTTTTTAATCTCTTATAGGGAAAAGATAGTAATCTACATTATAAGCTGAAGTCAGTCTTCAATATATTCTAAAAAACATTATGGTGACTGTACAATTTTTTTAATATTAACATGTCTCAGAACAAATCATACTTAAGTACACTCAATAATGAGGGTTACAAAAACCATGACAATCGAGCAAACAGCATACACAATTTTTCCCTTGAAGTAAAAGACACTTTTGCATTGAATTTTTAAAATATTAAGATGACTGCCAAGGTTGTTTGAATACGAAAATATATGGCACCAAATCGTCATCCAAAAAAAAAGAGCAAAAAAAAAAATAAGACTTTGGCATTAGACCTAGCATACCAGCCAGAGCCTATGACTTTCCTGAATCTAAGCCCTCCTGTACTTTAAAATGACTGAATTGACAAAAAATAATTCAATAAAAAAAGTTCTTTAGAATGATCCAACATTTAACAAAAATTCCTACTTCATCTCAGGTGGTAAGCCTTCGGCTTAAGCTCTGAATCAATGACCACCAACTACTTCAGAGCTGAATTTTTAGGCAAAAAAGGGAGTCTTTGACTCAGGTTGGTACTGTAGTTAGGGTACACTTTAAACTTTTCAAATTCATATTAACAATGAAACACTCTAATCAAATTACACATATAAATAAAAATATACAACCTTACATGCTGATAACACCTTTACATCTATTTTTGAAAAGATAAATTTTATCTATTACTCGATGTTCATCGACTTGATATGGTGTGACTGTCTTGATAGTTTAAAAACTTGATGGACAATTCTGCTTTTTCATGTTGTTTTCCAATCACTGTCAGATTGCTTTGATAACTGAAACAGAAAGTTAACATTTGCAATAATAACTATATAGAATAGTTATACTTATACATATAGGCATAATACAAACACACATTACCTTATCTTAAAACATAACCAAAGAAAGGTTAGCTCATTTTATGAAAAACTGTTCCATTGCCACAAAAAATTTCACGACGTCATGACAAACTCAAACAATTTAAAGGTGATATCAGGAACAGTCCAAACCATTGTTTCTGAATATTTTTTCACCTGAAAAAAGGAACAGACAAATAAAGAAATATGTTTAGTATTGAACTTAAAAATATGAGGTCTATGCAAGGCAAACAAAACTAATTTTTCAAAAATAAAAGTTGATTTTCAACTTGAATTAAACTTCAAACTAAAAGATAGCTGCACTTACTCTATCAGTTGTCCACCTGTCTGATATAACATCAATTCTCCTTAAACAAAAACACTTCTTTATCTCAGGAAATTCATGGATAAACATGAAAATGATGTTGAACAAACTTCAACAACTTGAGAGAGACATGGCCAGTTCTTCAAGGGGTGGTTGTGGTACAAGCTGCAGCAAAAGAAAAGAAAAGAATGAGTTAATATTGATAAGAATAAAGTATGGTATAGACTTATTGCAAAAATGTGTCATTTTTTCATCTGCTCAACTTTGGTATAGATAGATAGATACTTAGATAGATACTTGGTATCCAATAAATTACATTTTACTTCGAAATCAGATGAAAGTAGAATAGTATAACCAAAGAGTTTCTTGGCAAACACAAAAAGAATATAAAAAGGAACACAAATGTCAGCTTTATAGAAATAAAAGCCAAATGTAGAAGTCGAGTTTGGAAGGGTTATGTTATGTTCACAAAAATTCTAGTAAGCTATAAAAACGCTACCATAAAGCAAGGACTGAACGAATATTGTTGAAACACTTAATGTAAACAAGGTTATCAAGCTATGCAGAACTATCCCAACAAGAATCATCATTCAATAAAATGATAACACAGTCATTTTAACTTATATACAAACTTTGCGTTAGTAATTTGCTTACCATTCCAGTGAATACGCCTCAAATTCACAGCACATGAAATAGTCATGCTTCATGCCATGTACTACTTCAACAATTATAAGGTCTATGCAAGGCAAACAAGACTTAATTTAAGAAACCAAATTTGATTTTCATGTTAAATCGAACTTCAAACCAAAAGAAAGCTTTCAGTTAAGAAACAGGTAAACAACAACTATGAAAAATCGATACAATCGGTTATCAATAAGACAGTGTAATTTCTCATATTACCTGCACAACTTCACCTCAGAAGGCGGCGACAAAGGCGGCCCCTACTTCTGAACACACCATTGCCTACCTCCAAGGGGCGAAGATGGGCCGTTCAGGCCGCTCCTAGCCGGTCCTGGGCCTTTTAAACGCCAAATACTTTCAAAAAATGTTATTACAAGACAAGTTTACAGGAAAATGGTGTTTATGTAGCACATTTAATACATTCAGACCTTATACAATTGAAATTATGAGTCATTTTAGGGGTGAATAGTGAAAATAAGTGTGTGTTGTGGCTATGGCTGGCGCCTGGAGACAGGAAAGCAGGCTTCCGTACCGAATGTCAGGTGCCTGCAACTGAATACTGACATCATGCAGTATTGAAGAAAGAGTCATCTTAAATTATTATTATCGATATCGGTGCTATTTGAGGAGGAAATGTGTGATTATCACGGACAATCTCGCTGAACAGAACCAGGACGCTTGAAGCAGAAGGATCATCAAAGGTCGACTACTCCAGCGAGCTGAGTCCTGTTGGTCACTTGACAGGGTTGTTAGGTGGTAGAGGCATGTATAGACAATGTGTCGCCAGCGCTACACCATACCATATTAAGTTGAATTGTGGGTGGCCATACAAAATGAAACCAAGATGACAAGAACGTAGGTTTGGCTGCCTATTTTTCCGAACGCAGGCGCCGAAAGGGCAAAGGTGATGTCTAATTGGTAAAAGATATTGTCGATAAAATTGCGCGCTTCGTGGTCACCACTACGTCACATTCTGAAATAACACGCCCGTACTTTGGGCTGCCTACGCACCCAACCGCAGGCGCAAGGATGAAAATTGGTAAAAGCTCGTCCTGTACATCATGAATAATAAATGTGTCACACGCCGTAACCCCTGGAATTACTTTTGCAAGGTTAATCGCTGGCTACCCTTGCAATACGATTTGCAAATCGACGGCTACCGCCGCAGGATGACTGATAGGTCCGTTGGGACATTCCTGACGGCGTGACATATGGGTCTGGGCATACCCTTGTAAAAGTACTATCATGTTCACGGCTACCGAGTACGACTTCGCGGTACGACCTGCGTTTGCGGTTACGGCAATAAAGGTCTACGTTATGGCGGCCAAAATTCAACTGCGAAAGCAACTTCGAAAACCAATAGTAATTCCGCGAGCGAACGAGCGACGCGAATGGTGTCAATCAACACTAAATTCCGACAATATTAATCAAGTTCGCCATCGCGCGCGTTGTAGCTGCTTGCAGCTGTCTAGTTTATTTTAAAGGGAGGAGCCCGCTAGGCCTATTTCGCGCAAGTGAGCACGGTTGCGCTGAATAATTGTGGACCGGGAATCGAAATGCCCGAATTCCCATTATTCGCGCGTTTGAAACCTTTGCGGGCCCCGACGGGTGTGAATTTTCCTTAGAATTTCACACACTTTTCAGAACCGGTGTACCACCGAACAGATATTCGCTTACAGGTGCGGGAGATTCCAACACACACACACACACACACACACACACACACACACACACACGCACGCACGCACACACGCGCGCGCGCACACACACTCACTCTCTCCTGGGATTCCAGTAGACACAATCTGTTCCCGTCCTAGTCGTTGTCGTCGCCAGATCCAAAGGGCACCCGACAGCACATACTTACGCTCGCTTTTATGTGAGCAAAATTCGTGCTATGTTCTCCTCCACTCCCTCTACTCCGTCTGTTCTCGAGAAGGGTCGGCCGGGCCGGGCCGCCTGCGCCCCTCAGCTCGGCTCAGCCCCGCCGGGCCCCTGGCAGGCCCCTGGCAGGCCCCTGGCAGGCCCCACCCCGCCGGCCATGCCGCGGGGGGAGCTCACGGGAGCAGTAAACCTCCGCGCGTCGCTCTCGCTGCCGCGTATGCCATGGTGTAATTTATCGACATTTTACCCCCCCCCCTCCCACCCGCCCCCTCTTCATATCCGTCTCCGCTGAGCCCCTCCTCACCTGGCGGCATCCGTCGAGCTAGGCGACTTTCCAGGCAGCCGACGACGCGCGCGACCTTGGACGTCCTCGGCGGGGCGCTTGCCCTCCAGCCCCTTCTTTTCCGCCCCCCCCCCTCCCCGCTCCCCGCTTCCCCCAACATTCTCCGGACCCCTCTGAAAGGAATCTGAATCGGCGCTCGTCTCGCCTCGCATCGGCCCCACGCGGTGGGTAATCGCAATCTGTCCCCCCCGTGCTTTTGAGCCTCTCCCGATTGCCGTGTGTGTGGGAGGAACCGTTGGAGGAGGAGGAGGTTTTATTTTTTACGTTGGGGTTGAGGCTGCGGCCCTGTGGGGTAGTGGCGGAGGCGGGGCCGGGCGGGGTGGCCGAGCCCTGCTCTGGCCTGCCCTGGCCCGGCCCTGCCTGCCTGGTGCAGCTGCCTCCCGTACAGTCCGAGCCACAAGCACACCACCACCACCTGTTTCCGTCGGGCTGACGGCGTCCTCTCACTTCGCCTCCGCCCTAAACGGCACATCCCTCCCCTGAACGCCCCGCGGCACCCTGCCGCCCTGGTGACTCTCTCTCTCTCTCTCTCTCTCTCTCTCTCTCTCTCTCTCTCTCTCTCTCTCTCTCTCTCACACACACACACACACACACACACACACACACACACACACACACAACGCAAGCGCGGTAGTGAGCGCTCCGTGCACCCTACACCAACGACACGATTTCCTTCGCTGCGATCCTTTCTCGTTGTGGCCGCGACTCGTCCCTCCTCGGCCTCCTCCTGCGCTGCCAGCGTTACGGTCACGACTCTGTGGACTCCACCACCACACGCGCGGTGTCCATGAGCTCCTCCGGCCAGCAGCAGCCGTGTCTCTGCACCCCCCCTCCCCTCTCCCCCCTCCCCTCTCCCCCCTCCCCTCTCCCCCCTCCCCTCTCCCCCCTCCCCTCTCCCCCCTCCCCTCTCCCCCCTCCCCTCTCCCCCCCTCCCCTCTCCCCCCTCCCCTCGCCGTCCGCTCGGCCGCCTCCCCGCTGTATACCTGCCGTCTTTAAATGCCCTCTGCTCCTGGCCTGCCTGCTGCCCAGGCCGTCCCTGATGGTCTTGTGCGTCCTTTTAAAATCCTCGGCTATTTTCTTACGGGTCGGAGAGAGAGAGAGGGGGGAGAGGGGGGCGAGCAGGGAGGGAGTCCTTCACAGAAAACCTTCGGGGCACCCTTAGGGGGGCAGCCAGCCAGCCAGTCAGCCGGGCGGGGCCAGCAGGCGGGGCCGGCGGCCGGGGCAGCCTGTCCAGGCGAAGCTGGGCTGCGTGTGCTGGGCTCGGACCCATTCATCGAGTTCCTCCCCCACCCCCTCCGCTCGCGACACTTACGGATAATTATTTCGTTGGGCTGCCGCTGCGGCTGTAACTAGTATAAGCGGTCAAAATCGGCCAGCGCTTTTAGGGACCGTTCAACTCGGGCCACGCAGCCGCGGCGCTCTCTCGTAACGCCCCGCCCCACCCCGCCCCGCCACGGGGGAGATGAGGTTTCGCTGATGATGTGTGACCACTTTGACGGCCTGTATAGGAAGGCACACACAGACACACACATACCCACACCAACACACCCACACACACGCTCACGCAAAATGACGCTTCGCTGGAGATGAAATTTGACCTCTCTCTGCCGGGCCCCACGGAGGAGAAGAAGGGCAGGAAGTTAAAAACACATTTAGCCCACCGCCGTCGCGGCCGCCATCTTGTGCCGCCCCGTCATCAGCTGATGCCGGGGACGGGGCCGGGGCCACCGCGCTGCTGGCGGCCGACTCGACGGACTCGGCCATAACGCGGGTGACATGTTTGTTTGAAGCGTTTGGTCCGGGGCTGGCGGGGCTGGCGGCCCCGGACCGTGTTCACGTCAACATAAACGGCTCCTCGGGGTTGGTTGTGTGTGTCGGCCGGGGATGGCGCAGGGCTGTGCCGGGCTGGGCTGGGGGATACCCCCCCCCCCCGCCTCCCTTTCCGTCTCTCTGTCTTTCTCCGCTGTTGCCGCTCATATATGCCCCTCCCTCCCCGGTTGGTTGAGTCGTAAATTTTCAACCTTTTTCAGTCGGCCCAACGCGGCGCGCATGAGGGCCGAGCCGAAAGGCCCCGTTGCCGCCCCGACTGCTGGTGCTGCTGCTGCTGCTGCCGCCGCCGTTGCTGGCGTGTTAGGACGCCGTCGACCTGGCCGAGTCCTCTGGTGCAGAACACACCGACATCCGTCGTGCGAATATCCGGCGGCCGGGGGGCCGTCCTGGGGCGTGGCGGGGCGTGGTGGGGCGGGGGGCTCGGGTGAGGCAGAGAGGGCGCCCCATTGCAAAAGAGGACGTTGCTGGCCTCGGGAGGGACGCTTCGCCAATGTCCTCGTCGTCGTTTGCGGATATTGAAATGAGACGAGGGGAAAATGCGATGGAAAAATGAGTGTTCATGCGCTCGCAGGAAATTGACGACACGGCGACGGGGCCAACGAGTGCGCACTTTGTCAGATTCCGGCTTTACGGCGGAGCTTTATCGAATACGGCGGTGGCGCGGCGCGTGGACGGGCGTTTGGGTTTCGCTGCGAGGTGAAGTGGTGCAGGGAGCCCGTGAGGGCGCAACAACTCTGCATTTTGGTGCACAAATTTTGAGAATTTTTGAGAATTTTTGCTGATTTTTTAGAATTTTTGCTTCACTTTCACCTAAATTTTTGAGAGTTTTATTTTCCTGAATGTTTCAAAATTACGAAGTGTACAAAAATTTCAGAGTAGTTTTCCCCTCGGGAGCCCGGAGCGCTGAGTACTGTACTTAGGCCAGGCCAGGCCGGGTCTTTCCTCTCTTGCGCGCTCCGCGCGCTGCACCGCTGTGGTTTCCGTGCTCCCGCTCCCGCCCGCATTACGGGGCCGCCCGCAACGTCGTCGTGGTCGTCAACTCGCCGCCCACATCAGGCAGCCTAGCCTCCCGCCCCGAGCAGCGGCGGCACCTCGTCGTCGTCGTCGTCAGCGTGGCGGAGGCGGCGCCGCCGGCGGACGGACAGCCGGCCCGCCAGATCGTGGACCCGGGACCTCCACGCTTTTTTGGGGGGGAGTTTCCTACCCCACGCTCCGTTTTTCGATTTGACATGCACTCAGCCCCGTATCCGGCGGGTCCGGTCCTCTCGGCTCCCACCCCGGTGGGCTGCTGCTGCTGCGAGACGGAAGGCAGCGCCGTGTGCGGTGTGCGAGTCGAGCCGAACCTCCCCGGCGTGGCGCTGCGCAGCGCGCAGCCCCGCTGAGCCGACAAATTCCACTTCCGAGTCATCAGTTTTGAGGTCTCTGCGAAGTAGAGGAGGGACGCAATGTGCGACCGCGAGGCCTGGCCGGTGGCCGTGCGGGTCTGCGCCGAGGGGTACCTCACTACTTGGATGGGTGTACACTGATTGGAGACCTCGTTCATGATTGGAGTCAAAATGTCCGCCACAATATACAACAACGTTAAATTTCCTGAAAAAATGTTAACAAAATTCGGAGATTTTGTGAAACTTAACGTAGAAATGGGGCTTTTGGACGTCAAACTAAGTGATTGCAAAGTGATTGGAAAATGATCGGAGTTAGGGTGTACACTGATTGGAGACCGTGAGGTACCCCTCGGTCTGCGCCTACTCGGGGCAGAGCAGGGCAGGGCGGTCGCACTCGCCACTGTTACAGAACGGGGACTCCAGCGCGGCGGTCGCGGTGGCCCCAACCCCAACGGCGGCCGCCGCGCCGCTCGGCGATCAAAGTGAGCAACAGTGCAACAACTTGAAGCGTGTCAAACGGCGGTTACTCTCGCGCGCCATAAATGTTGGCTGCGGCACCTTTCGCGCACTACCCCCCGTCCTACCTCCCCCCTCCCCCCTTTTTCCTCCCTCCCCCGCACCTCCGGTCCCCCTCCGGTACCCCCTCCTTCTCTCCGAGTCCACCTCTCCGTGCACGTTATCGTCGCCCGCATCAGCTGACGGGGAGCACTGCAGCCACAACAGCTGATCCCCCGCCTGGTGCGCAGAAACCTCCCCCCCCCTTCCCCCCCTCCTCCCCTGCCCCCCCCCCTCCTCCCCTGTACGTCCTGCGACGCAGCAGCCGCCTGCCCAGCCCGACCCGACCGGCCCCGCCTGGCCCTGGGCTGGCCTGCCTGCCTGGCCGGGCACCAGCGCCGCGTCCGGAACAAGGGCTTCCTCCTCCGTCTTCGTCGCACTGGTGGTGCGGGCCGGGCCGGGCCGCGGGAAGGACAAGGACAGCCAGGGTGAGACGAGCGCTGGGTCGGGCGGGGCCGCACGCAGCCGCACCGCCAGCACCAGAGCCGTACAGGCGGTACAGTCCACTCCCGGAGTCCTGGCCAGAGCCGCACGAGCGGTACAGTCCGCTCTCGGAATCTTGGCCAGAGCCTCGCTGGAGGTGCAGTCCGCTCGCGGAATCCTGGCTGGAGCTTCGCGAGCGGTACAGTCCGCTCTCGGAATCCTGGCCAGAGCTTTAAGGGCGGTACAGTCCACTCCCAAAGTCCTGGCCAGAGCGGCCCAGGCGGTACGGACCGCCTGTGGGGACCTGGCAAAAGCCGCACGAGCGTTACGGTTCGCACCCGATGTCCTGGCTAGAGCCGCGCACCGAACAAGTAATCTAGCTCTTTGCTCTTTGCAGTTTCATTTCCGTCGGGACGGCAGGCGTCGGTAACGCCCGCCCCACTGAGGTGTACTCACTTGTGAGTGGTTTGCCTGTCTCTCCGGCAGTAGGCAGCGGGACTTTACCCGTTCAAAGCGGTTGCCTGATACCAGATAAAACGAGGTGATATATAGTTGTATATAATTTATATATGATTATAATTTTTTCCCATTTTTAGTCATGTATAGTTTACATGTAGATCATATATAAGTTGCATATGGTATTACTCGATATTCATGAAATATATATAAATAATTGTGCGTGATTTTATCCAATGTAATATATGACCATATTTGCTATTATATATTTATATATAGATAATATACCATATACCAGGTGGCTGATAAACTCCGCTCACTTTTTACTCGTTCTTTACCTTTTCCACATCTCTCTTAACATAGAGGTGAAAGAACGAGTATTGTGCTCAGTGCAGTGTAAGTTAGACCCCATTTTCAGCGAATAAGAAATGGTAATACATACAGTTATGTCTCTGTAGGCAATTTGTAGCTTTTTACTTATTTATGAGTCCATAAAAGAGTTTTTTTCGAGTTACTAAGCAAAATTTTAAGAAATTATGAATCTAAATTTCGAACAGAGACGTTCGACCGCTCGCCGCGGGACCACTTTCATACCGTACCCATTACGACTTAATTACGAATGAACATACAAGCAAATTACACTATTTGCCAAATGTGCCAAATAAAGTTATCAGAAAACGTATCAACAATTTTCAACATTCTGCAGTTTCTAATTAAAAAGTAAACATTACATTCGTTGGTGTTTATCAACACTGAGAGTATCAATATCATCGTGCGCATGCGCGAGTAGAACAACGCCATCTATTATTCTGTAATCATTATAAAAGTTAGTCTCAAAAAGAAAACAAATGCCGCGAAAGGTTTGAACGTGGAAAGCCGGGACTGACAACAATGTGTGTGTTATGGACTCACTAACCTGCTGTTGACTTACCATTTCTAGTTTGAAAGCTAACATTATTAACGTAAAGGGTAAAGAGGTAAAGAACGAGGTTTTTCTTTTTGTATCAAACGTGTTTGATGCGCTTACAGTCTACTTGTTGTACTATGCAACCCGCCCGGACCGCTCCATCAGGGAATGCATACCCATCGGGCGCCGGGGACTGGCTCCAAGCGCGGACGCTCCGCTCCGCCACTGTTGTTGCAGCCAACGCCCCGAAAAGGCCCTCTCGCGGTTCGCGCAGTCTACAGCGATGCGTTTCAGGGGGGTGGCTCGCGATTTCGACGGAATAACCCTTGAGTCCGCGGGGAAAGCTCGCGGTCCACGGGTCCTGCCGTGGAGGGGAGGAGGTATCTCGCGTACCGCGGATCCTCAGCGAGGTAAGGTCGCGATCCGCGGATCCTTTCTTGCGGGTTGCTCGTAGTCCGTGGGTACTGCCGCGGAGGTACGTATCTCGCGGACCGCGGATTCGTGGGGATGACTCGCGGCGGCGGCGGGTCCAAGGATCCGCGGTACGCGAGATACCCGCGCCGCAGGACCCGCGGATCGCGAGCTTTTCCCGCGCACTCTCGGGCTACTCCCGCAAAACCGCGAACCACCTCCCTGTAACGCTCCGTCGTAGTCCACACGAACCGCGAGAGGGCCCTTCCGGGGAGATGGCTGCGCAACAACAGCGGCAAAGCGGAGCGTCCGCGCTTGGAGCCGGTCCTCGGCGCATGATGGGTATGCAGTCCCGGATGGAGCCGTGCAGGCGGGTTGCATAGTACAAAAAGTGAGCGGGGTTAATCAGCCACCTGGTATATGATAGGCGTATATGGTCATTATATAATTATATATCGGTAATATGTGACAATATTTAAGTTATATATGACAGATATGTCTACAAATAATCTCATATATTTACATACAATCACGTTTTACCTGAGGCACTCGCGGTGGTTGATTTTTCTGGTGACTTTGGCCACTTTTATGTAGTTGATCCCACGTACGGGAAATATAAAAATGTACTTGGGGTGGCGGTGCAGGGTGCGACGGTCTATTTGCTCGTGAGTTTGACCCCGGCTTGCGTGCCTGGCGCAGGTCGCGTAGGGCGCCCGGTGAGCAAGGTAGCTACTGGCAAGCTGGCATATGAAACGTGCATTTCCCAAAGAACTTTTGGTTTCCATGTGCGTTTCCCTCGTCCCGGGCCGGGCCGGGTCGCGCTGTGGCAGCGCCAAACTTTCCCAACCCATTCACTCGCAATGGGTGCACTGCTGCTGCCGGTGCGGTGCGCCCCGAACAGCGCGTCAACTCGCTCCGAAACTTGGTCGGAGGAGGAAGAAGGTTCCTGCGGACGGACTATATACGCTGGCCGGGCGACCGGGACGGCCCTGGGGGTGCGAGTGAGACGGCGACAGCTCGAGCCCGGGCCAGGCCGGGACGGGCCGGGACGGGCGGGCAGGTAGTTCTCTCTGCCAGGTGCCCAGCCCAGCCCGGCGCAGCCC
>JAHWGI010000219.1:260000-345000 GCA_029379305.1 Frankliniella fusca | reverse complement strand
TCTCTCTCTCTCTCTCTCTCTCTCTCTCTCCTCTCTCCCCCTCTCCCTCTCTGACCCCCCTCTCCCCCCCGCGTGTCATCCCTATATCCCTACTCTCCACCCCAACTCTCCCTTTTCTCTCTTTCCTTTGCCAGTGCTCCTCCTGATTTTACCACCGCCCTGGTGAAAATCGTGCAGGAAAGTGGCGGTTATTAGTCTGTTACAAGTCAGTTTTCAGCCAGTTATCACGCAGTAACGGAGAAAGAAACTGTTTTGCCAAGGTAGAAACCGACAAACTCGGGTTATTAGACTGTTTACGAAACTGTCTGGAAACTGTATTCTGCAGTTACCTGACAACGGCCAAGAAACTCGTAATCAAACGTTTTCTACGTGTTTCAGAAACTAAGTGAAAACTGGAAATAGACAGTTATCAAAAAACAGCCTTACAACCGAGCAGTGCCTGTTTCTAGCCCGTTACTGATAACAGGATTATAACCGGCACGGCTTCCGGTTTACAAACAGTTTCTAAAACGTTGCTCATGCCCGAACAGTGAGTGTTTCTGGCCGGTTACTGATAACAGGGTAATAACAGCTCGGCTGCCGGTTTCCAAACGGTTTCCAAAACGTTGCTCGCAACCGAGTACAGTACGTTATCCAATAACTGTTTAAAAACAGCCTAAAAACCGAGCAGGGCGTGTTTCTATCCGGTTACTGAAAACAGGATAATAACGGCACGGATTCCGGTTTCCAAACGGTTTCCGAAACGTTGCTCGTAACCGAGTAAAGTACGTTATCCAATAACTGTTTGAAAACAGCCTAAAAACCCCTCCTCCCCCGCTAGGCATCCTGCCCCTCCCCTCCCCTCACCCCGTGGCAGCCCGGCTGCCCCGCCACCCGCACATGGCAAGGGCTGCACTTGCTGCAAGGACACGGCCCGGCCGGCCGGCAGCCAGGCTGGCAGGCAGGTAGACGCACTTTTAGGGAGGCAGCAAGCCCAGGCCGGCAGCACGCACGATGGCACGCACAGCAGACAGGCACAAGCCAGCACAGGAGCAGCAACGCAGTGTGACTCAGGCGGGCCGTCTCAGTTCTGCCGTTGCGCGCCAAGAAGTGTTTTCGTAAATTTGTGAGTGGGTGCTTACTAGTATTTGTGTTAAATATGGATACAGTGACCCAACATAATCTAAAGAAGATGAGCTTGGAGCAGCACCTGCATTTATTCGGAGGTGAGTAGTTAGTTTACGGCGGCTTTGCTATCTTGACCTAACCTAACCTAAACTGAAATGCACTCCACTGTTTGAACGCGTCGGGTTTTTATTGTACTAATCTTTACTTCCGATATGATCCTGATCTTTTTACACTGCGGTAGAGTAGTTCTTTTGTTCAAAGTAAAGTAATTGCTGAAGAAAACTTGTTTTTTTTTGGCACAGCCATTTTTTAGCTCCCTAGAGCTCTAAGTATAGCGTACTTAATTTTTTTGCAATTTTGCCTGAGCTGTTAGCTTGCCCAATTTGCGGCGACATTTCCGGTATTCGGTGCCGTTTCAAATATTTTTTCACTCGAACCGCAGTTCTTATTTCAAATCCAACTGTGCCTAGGGCCTAGGGTGGGGCGCGCGGGCGGTCGGACAGACGGATGCGTAGGTGGACAGACGGACGGTAGTGCAGGCTGAGGGGGCCGGGGTGGTCCCGCTCCCGCGCAGAGGCCCCCGGCTCGGCTCGCTCCCCGCCTGCCTGCAGCCTCTCTTCCCCCTCCTCTCGTCTATGTTCTTCTCTCGCTCTCTCTCGCTTCCTTTCTCTCACTCTCTTTTGCTCGCACTCGATCTCTCTCACTCGCTCTCTCGCTCTCTCTCGCACTCGCTCGCACTCGCATTCACTCTCTTCCTCTTTCTCCCTCTCTCTCTCTCACTCTCCTCCCTCTCTCTCATTGGAGTCTTAAGTGCATTGGTAGAAAATACTTGTGTCTCTTCCTTTTTCTAATTAAAGATGTGCTTTCAGATGTTGGGTGACTACAATTCCTGGCTGGACGGTCAGTCCAGTGATGTGGTTAGCGACTTTGTTAACATCTCAGAGAAACTGAACTTCAACCTCAACTTCAAGTAGGGTTACAAGAGGCACCTCAAAGTAAAGGAGGGTGACACAGAGTACGGTAAGTAATCACTGCTTTTGTCTCTTCAGGCAAAAGCAGAGAGGTGTTTTAGGTGACAGGGCGTTTTGAAATCAAAGTCATTTAACAAAATCATTTTTTTTTGACAGGTTCTCTTGTGCATACAATCTAACTATCCCCAGATTATTTAAGCAGCCGCTCATGGTGCATCCAACGAGGAAGGCGCAAGACAACAAGAAGCCCTCATGGAAACTGAATGCACAGGAGAGAACTGATGGCCTCCTGTAATGCACATCAAGGTAATTATATTTTTTGCGACCAGTCAGTTTGACTTTTAAAAGTTGTGATAAAAAATAATTGCATAATTTTCTGTTGCAGGGAAGACTTGGAAATTAGCATTGAAAGGGCTAAGAGTAACTGTGCCGAAGTAGGGAGAACTCTGCAACCCTTCCCTGTGATAGTGGGTCCAACAGTCGAGGATATCACGGACTGCTACGTAATGGTGGACAACCTTCGGTACAGAGTAGGGAGCCCCTTACAAGTGTTTGACAACTGCTTCAAGTTCTACCAGGCCTTGAGATGTTGGAGGATCTGGGCGTAAGCCTAAATGTACATACTATCTAATAAGTAAATAAATGTATGTCATAAAATTAACTTTTGCCTTATGTATCTTTTATCCTCGGAAATATTTTGAGATTTACTGGCGGGCCCCTCCGTCTACACATTTACGGACAGTCCATCCCTGTAACTGGTTCGTAACTGAAAACAAGTTATCGCAACACTCTAAAAACCGACTAGAAACGCATTGATAAATGTTTCGGTAACAGGCTGAAAACCCACAAGAAACACGATCCTACGCGTTACTTAAACAGGGTAGAAACTGGATGTAAAACGTTGCGGTAACCCACTGGTAACGGAAAAGAAACAGGATCCCACGCGTTGCTAAAACCGGGTAGAAACGCAGTACAAACTGGATGTGGCACGTTGCGGTAACCCGCTGGTAACCCTAAAGAAACAGGATCCCACGCGTTGCTAAAACCGGGTAGAAACGCAGTACAAACTGGATGTGGCACGTTGCGGTAACCCGCTGGTAACCCTAAAGAAACTGAGAAGTGTAGTTTCAATAACTGGATGGAAACCGAGTGTAAACTGGCAACGGCCTGTTGCCGTAACCGAATGATAACTCTCCCAAAACAAGAAGCTGTCTGTTACCAAAATGTTACGAGTTGTCCAGTTTTCACATTCTTTAAACCGGATCCTGCCGGTTTCCGTAAACCCAAAACCAACTTGCCAATAACCCTCCCTTTCACGTTACTGTAACTTTATTGTAACTCACGATTTTCGCCAGGGCGAAAGCGATGCTGCGCACGGTTGTCAGGCACCACACATAGGGGTGGACTGTCTCGTTAAAATTACCGCGCATTGCGAAAGAAACGCAATAAAACTGCGAAGCTCCCCCCTCCGCGTGCAGTACGCACCACCACCACACACACTCGCACATTCACGCATACACACACGCATATTACACCAAAATGGGTATATCGCGTCGATATGAAAAAGCCCCTAATGCTTCTTAATGCAGGCACGCGGCTATGAAAGATGAACAAACATCGTAAAATAGGGAAATCCCTCAGGGGTCCGCAGCGCAGCAAGCAGCTTGGGCAGCAGCATCAGCATCGGCGGGGTGGGGCGGGGCTGGGCGGGGCGGGGCCGACCCTTGGGCCTGTGTGCAAGTAAGGGGACTCGGGACCCGCCAAAAACCGTTTCTTTATATTATTATTATAATTTTTATTTTTTAACATTTTCAATTCTGTAACCCCTCTTCCTTTTTGACGAATTTTTCAGATGCGGCCAATACGAACAATAAGACCCCATGACTGGGCAACAACGCCCTGCCGGGCCGCGTCCCGTCCCGGCCCGTCCGTCTGTCATCCTGATGACTTTTCGGCTTTACGTGCTTTGTTGCCGTTCTGTTATCGCCCTGGTCTCCCCGTCCCGCCACGCCCCGCCACGCCCCGCCACGCCCCGCCTTCAGGTGTGCGTCAAGCCGCTGGTCATGAAGGCGCGCGGTGACGGAAGTAACAGTAGCTGCTGCAGATTATGTCTGGAGTCCGCCTCGCTGCCACGGAGCGGTACCGCTGGACTTTCGAGGCTGTTTGCACACACGGTATAAACGTCTGATTTTAGGAGGCCATTTTTGGGGTACTTTGATAGCTGAGGGGTCCATATCACTCGGTTCAGGAGCGTGCACACGATTATCGATTACCAGTGATTACCAACAGCTTTCGATAAATTTTGGAAGCAACTTTTAAATCTATGTAATTGTTTGCATATTTTAATGAGGGTAAACACAAAACGTTACAATGTATGAGAAACAACGAAAAGAGAAAAGTTTGTGATGTGATTACCAGTAATTATCGGACAAAGTGTACGCAAGCACTAGATTACCAGAGTGGTGGACCCCTCGCTTTGAGCTGGAAAAAGGAAAATCGTCCAAAAACTTTCCCGAAATTTACGAAAAATTCCTTTAAAATTGGTAATTTTTCTCAATGTAAGGCATATACCTCAAAGAGGAATTCGCTTGGGAAGAGTAGATATTCCTGTGTTATTCAAGGAGCAATCCCAACATTTTGGGGTAGTTCCTGAAACTTTTAAATTTTTCTTCAGTTGCCAAAATAGACTTTAAAAAAATCGGACTTCGTCTTTTAACAGTTCAACAACATTTAGATGGTAGACATTGGACGTTTGGAACACAATTGATAATACTGAGTGTAAGCAAATGATTCAAAACGTCGTTCATAATAACATACACAAACACAATGAAAAGTTATATTCCATGTTCGGACAGTGTATTCTTGCACGGGTGTCGGGTCAGCGCGATGTTTGCATGATGACTTCGTGACAATAATCGTGCGGCTCATCACACTTCTGCAACGACAGCCAACGACCACGTAATGTCTAGTTACACTTTTTAAACGGTGATGAGTAATGAGGGACTAGGCGCCCAGTGTGTGAGAAGCGAGTAAGGGTAGAGGGGGGGTTACTGGTGTCAGTGCGTGTATGCAGCAGGGGCGTTAGAAACTCCGGGGCCCTCTCGATACCCGTTCACACCATCTCACCTCGGTTGTCCGTGCGCGGAACGCCTGATGGTTTAGCGGGCTCCGCCTGGGGCCTCGCCCGGAGCCTCGCCCGGAGCCTCGCCCGGAGCCTCGCCCGGAGCCTCGCCCGGAGCCTCGCCCGGAGCAGCCCCGCGTCCTGCAAGCCCTGCTGCCCGGAGTCCTCCGCCCGGACATGAAGGGGCGAGCGTGCGGGTCCGCCTCGCTCGCATCACGCACGCAAAATGGCCGTGTCTTTGACGCTGGCTGTCGAGCAGAAAAATAACTCTGTAATTGTCACGGGATATTTATTTTCGTACTTTGAAACAAATGACCGTCGGACGCCACATGCAAGGAGCAATAAGTCTGAGCATTCCCCCCCCCCCCTCTCTCTCTCTCTCTCTCTCTCTTCCTCCTTCCCTCCCTCCCTCCCCCATCTCTCTCCCTAGGGCTTAAGTACAAAATCTTAACTTTTTATACGCGTTACAGTGACTAGTCTTTCACAAAACCACAAGTTGATAGCCTGAAAGCGTCTCAAAGACGATGGCATTGTCGCATCTAGCTCGCGCGGTGTATAATTTTACTATTACTCTCATTACGCTCTTGTTTGAAACGCAAGCTCGACTATGTCATCTCGCATTACCCGTGGGGGAAACGGAACAAACACGCATATATATATACACACACACACACACACTTGCTAGCAGCATGCACTTGCTGCGTTCCGAACTAACGAACAAACAAACTAACAAGGCGACTGAACCGTGTATAACCTCTTCGCAGGACACTCGGCTCACAATGACTTCTGCAAGTGCAGGGCTGTTGGATGTTTGTGAGTGCACTTTCATACAATGTACGCACCGACTGACGGAGGGGGAAACAACCGAGGAAACAACTCTTAATTTGGGTTTTCACATTTTGTGAATTTTTGACAATTTTAATAAAAGTTTTGTGATTTTTTACTTAAACTTAACCTAAATTTTAGTAAATTTTCCGGAATTTTTCAAATTTTTTAATGATTTTTTTAAAAAAAAATTTTGTGAATTTTTGTGAATTACGAGGTGTACAAAAATTTCAGAGTCGTTTCCCCATCGGAAAGATCACGGCAAAAGGTTAAACCGTGCGCTGCCGCAGACGTCGCGTTGCACTGACACTTGGTGACCGGCTTATTCTTGCCGCATTTGATTTGCCACCTAGTCGGCACTGTTGCAGAGTGGTCCTCTGCCCCGCCCCGCTCCGCCCCGCCCCGCCCCGCCCCGGGCTGGTGGGCACCTGTCAGGCGCACGCACCCCGTCCAGCCTCTCTGCCCTTCAGCTACGAGGCACGCAGAGAGAGAGAGAGAGAGAGAGAGAGAGAGAGAGAGAGAGAGAGAGAGAGAGGGGGGGGGGGAGCAAGGGCCTTTCTATTTCACGCGGCCATTGTTACCGCCAATTTTCATACCTTTGCATGCCCTCCCGTTGTAGTAATTATTACACCGCGTGTATGTGCGCGGGGCGCGGGGCATACCGGAGGGAGTGATTCGCTCGTGAATACATTTTTGCGGCAGGGTACCGTGCAAATTTGGCACTGCCACGCCGAGCAGAGGCCAGGATTTGCATAAAGCGGCCATTCGCACTGATTTATCTGGGGCTCACCGCCCGAGTCAAACACCCCACCCCACCCCTTCCATTCCCTTCCGCCCCGGTACAGTGCGCGCACTACGGCCGCTGACCACTGGGGAGGACGGGCCGGGCCGGGCCGGGCAGGGGATGTGACGGCGGGGAGGGGTGGGGCTGCAAACACGCTTTGGGGATGACGAGGCTGGGCGAGGGCCGGCAAAAAGAGGCCAAGGAAAACGTACCCTGTTGATCGCCAGCCCAATAAATTGCGCGATCTATTTAATTTGTTTTTCTTTCTGTTGACAGGTTTGTGTATTACTTCAGCGGTTTCTGCACGCTTTCATAATGAAATTCCTGCTGCGCCGGTAGTCACGTGGTTTAATAGGTAAGGCTTATAAACATCTTAAAAAACACCTCCTGTTGGTGAGTTCCAAATGACTCGTCAGAGAAGAAAAATTAGAAAAGTAATAGAGAAACGAAAGCAAATATCAACCTGGGTCAATTATAAACTTTCTCAGTTCTGAATGAAAAGCCCCAGGAAAATTGTTTTCAGGTTAGATTCACGAGGGCGAGCTTTCAGCCTGACGCACCCTCTCCCCGTTTACAGTACTGCTCCGCACTAACTGCTGTAGTAGTCGAATCTCTGGTGGCGCGCCCTGCCCTGCCGCCCTGCCGCCCTGCGGGACCTGAGGGGTGGCATGTCGTTTCATCGGTCGCACCGTTCCGCGGGGAACAGTGGAACTGTTTAGTGGACTCCTAACCTCATTAATGTGGGCATCGGGGGCAGTTAAGGCCGGGCCGGGGGCTGTGCGGGCGGCGGGGGGCGGCCTCAGTGGGCAGGGGGCGGCTCGGGCCGGGCCGGGCCGGCGGTGTTAGTTGCAAGTGAGGGGATGTTGTTTAGTTCAATCACCACCCTTTGGTCGCGTTCTCGCACGTTCCACGCTCACCGCACCCTCCCATCCCATATGTCCCCTCGCCTGCCTCTGTTTGTCTCCGTGTTTGTCTCTCTCCCTCCCCTTTGCCCCCGCGCTCGCTCGCGTGGCGCGGCGGGTCGAGCTCTGCAGAGTTTAGGATCGTGTGGGGATCATTCGCCGCCGCCGCCGCGCCCAGCCCGGCCCGGTCCGTGTGAATACTCTCACTCAGTCACTCGGTCCCTATCTGTCGGGGGGGCTTTTTGCCTGCGAGGTGACGTGCTGGTGGCCGGGCAGAGGCCAGCGGTGGTGGCCGGTGGCGCCGTGCCGCCACTCCGCGGTCCCTACTCTTAGGGGGTGCCCCCAGCCCCGCTGAGCCGCCGCACCACCGCCTCGTGCTTTGGCGACAAATCGGTGACGATAAGCAAGGCGGTGGGCGAGGCGCTGCGGAGGGCGGCCCCGCCATTACCACCCGCAAAGTGCAGCGCCAGCCCCCTCCTCCCCCACCTCGGCACGCCTCGGCCCCGCCGCCCCGCCGCCCCGCCACGCCAGTCCGCGCCCCAAGACGTATTGCAGCAATTGGAGAGGTCGTAGCGAAGACCGAGTCTAATGCTGTGAATCTTGTGAATGTCCTTCAGACTCGCCGCCGCACTTGTGCAAGGCATGGGTGGCCCGGGACGCCCGAGGGGAGGGTGAGAGGGAGGAAAGGGACGAGAGAGAGAGGGAGGAAGAGGTTGATCGAAGACAGCGGCGGTCGGACTGGAAGTCACCCTTCCCTACAGGGAACGCATTCGGTCTCCGCGGAGGAAGAGAACTGGCTGTTAACTTTGCCGTTTAGTTCTGGGCGAAGGCGAAACAACAATGAATTTTTAATATACCTCGTAATTTAGAAAAAAATCAGAAATAAATAGAAAAGTCCACAAATTTACAAAATTTAAAGAATTTTTTTAAAAAATAGCTGCAATTCAAGTAAACATTCACAAAAATTCTACTAAAACAATTCACGAAAATTTACCAAATTTGCTCACCAAAATTCCGAGTTGTTTCCCCCTCGGTTCTGCGACATCAGCAAAGCTTCTGCGTTAGTCAGTCATGTCATGCCGTGAGTCATAAAGCATTAAAAATATTGATGGTAGCTCGTTTAGACCTTTTCTAAAAGTTCTGGCTTTGAACGCATAAGCCGAATTGATTGTTTTTGTCGGAACTTATATGTGCGAGTGCTGGAATGATCTGTTTAGTATTTGTAATGGTAACCGCTGTAATTGAAGCAATGTCAGGCTGTACTCTGACAGTACTTAGTGATGGTGGTGGAAGGCACTCGAAGCTACATTACCCCGTCAATCCAGTGGGTTGCTGGTATGCGAGAGGAAGGGGTACGTCCGTGCCGGGGAGCTCAGTCGAGTGTGGAGCCGGCCTGCCTTCCCGCTACCGATAGGCAAGAATCGTAAAGGTGGAAACGCACACGATGGTAAAGCAGGATTGAGGAGGGTTACGCATTTAGTCATAAAAGTAAAAGAGGTGATATCTCTCTTATAAGAGCGGGGGACGCCGTTCATTTTCTAGTATTGCCTTTTGTTTGCCGCCGGTGGCAGCGCTGGTCATCAGGCTCCGGCTCAAGGGTACACTTGCGCTCGCGGCTTCCTTCCTGCCTGCAGCGCACAAAGTGTTTTCCCAGCAGAACCGATGTGCACAAGTGGGGTACGCAGCGTTGCTCCGGCCCGCCTCCTGATTGCTGCAGCAGGGCGCGCGCGCGCGCGCACTCGTGAGAAGGACAAGGAGGTCATGATCACTGAGCTGACCAGTGACCGCTGGCCGGGCCGCCAGCTCGACGGATGAGAGGAGGGCGGATGGCTGGCGGATGCCGCCCATTACCCCGGCCACTGGAGCGGCAAGGTGGCTCGCCGGGGCGCCTCCTACACCTATGCCCCGGCCAGGCCTGCCCCGGCGCGCCCCGGCGAGCCCCGGCGAGCCCCGCCCCGAGGGCCTCCCTCCTCGCCGTCATGCTCGCTCTGACCCCACATCTGTGTGACCTACTCTGCTAAAGAAACGGCCATGCAGCCGCTTTCTTGCCATGTGTGTGGAGGCCGGAGCTCGGTTATATCTTTTTTGTAAAGCCTGGTTTGAATACAGTATTATACTCGCTAAATACTCGCCTCGCTGTTTTCAATACTGTGACATAAATACCCTTCTGTACTGCACGTCTTTTTGGTCTTCTTGCCACTTTTTTTATTTTATAATTTTTTTTTTTTTTAGGTGTGGGAGGCGTAGCATAAGCTGATACCAAAAAAACAGTGCCTTAAGTATGAATATTGCAGTATATCCGTGATCACATCAATCAGTTACGGCCTGAATGCACAGGGTCGCTGTGATTGTGGAACAACTCTGAAATTTTTGTACATCTCGTAATTCAAAACAATTTTTAAAAAAATCAGGAAAAATTGTGAAAAATTCTGTCAAATTCACAACACTTCAGTAAAATTCAAGTGAAAATTGAATAGAAATCTATAAAAAGTCACGAAAATTCAGAAATGTGTACACTAAAATTCAGAGTTGATTCCACCTCGGTGTAGCCGTTGGGGCTAGGGTTCGACAGCCCGGAAATTTTTCCAGAAAAATTGGAAAAAAATCCGCCTTTTTTTTCGGAAATAAATCTTAAGGGTTGGAAAAATTGAAAACATTGCAAAATTAAGTAATTTGAATTGTGTTAAAACGCCCGTTTTGGCACGTGTGTACTGTCCCAAAGGAAGGCAAATGCCGACTGTCGAAGTGGAAAATGTGTAGATCATTGAAATTCACTATAATATTCGATGGTTTTCTTCAAAAAATGTCGATGTTTTTAACATCAGTTATCAAAGATTGAAATTTCAATGTTCCTGCCCTGGTTTTCAACTTCTTTTACATGCCGAAGGCTACTGGAGGCTTCTAGAGCGTAATTAGGCATTTTCGAACCATTTTTGTCATCACTAATCCAGATTTCACAGAATAAGCAATTTTTTCCAATTTTTCCAAATTTTCAGAAATATCAGAAAAAAAATCCGCTTTTTTTCCACCGATTTTATTTTTCCGGAAAAATACGAACCCTAGTTGGGGCGCAGTCGCAGCAGCCGCAGCGCCAGCGCCTCAACACCATCAGACCATCAGCGGTCCATTTCAAAATATTCTTGGCCGCTGTCTTAGCTAGCTCTGTGGCCTGGTCGGCGGCCGCTAGCAGGGCGCAGTGGAGCAGATCTAGTGGAAGGCCTGGCCTGCATCTGGTGTCGCATATGGCAGTGAGCGAGCGCGTTGAAGGGTGTGCCCATCGCGCATTACATAAACCACATCAACACGCAGTAAACGGCGTTATTTTAATCCCTGACCCCCTCCTCCTCCTCTCTTTCATATCCCCCTTTTCTAGTCGCGCGTTCGCCTTTCTATTCAGGTCCAAACGCAGTGTGGAGCAAATAATTGTTCTCAGAAGGGTCTCTCCTTGACGCGGTGCTGAGTGATTCGAGGCCTATCTGATGCTGTGTGCCGCCGCCGGGGATCAAATAAAAGGGTATTGATTTGGGGGCTCGGACAGGACTCGTCACACACACCAATAACAGCGCCGGATGGACCTGGGCCCGGGCCTATAGGAGGTGAATCATAGCTCTGCTGTTATGCATTTAAAGTGGACGACACTTGCGGCAGAAATGGGGGTGAGAGGTGGTGACATCGCTTCACGAGGCAGAAATAAATCTTGAGTTTCAACCCTAACGAAGGCACTAAGCAGCTTCAGACTGCCATAACTCCTACACCTCTTTACGGCGCAAGGAGCAGCAGCGCCCTTTAACAGTCGACGAATTATTTTAAAGGGCTCCCCTCCTCATGAAATATGGTGCCGGTCGTTGTGGAATTCATTTCGGAAACACCCCAGTCGAATTCGTTGGGCCTGCATGATAATAGTTGGGACACACACGCACGCAGGTATGGGGCGGTCGGCCGAACGGAGCAGGTCGGCTACAGAAATAACAAATGAAGGAACTCAGTTATCTATTCCTTTAGTCCGGGACAGCTGCCGGGCTGAAGCGATAGGGCGTCAGAGGGCGAGGGGCCCAGGGGAATTTCCTTGCAGACTCGAGTGTCACAGACCTCAGATCTGCGAATAAGGGAGACGAGCAGTCGTTTTAAACGACAAAACTCCCCGGTTTGTGCTGCTCACGGGCAGAATAAGCTTGTGACGTACGATGCTTCTTGATTCCCTCGCCAGGCTCGACCCGTACCTACGCCACGAGTCCGTCAGCGAGCCTCGGGCGCGCTGCGCTGCGGGCACTGGCGGGCACCGGCGGGCACCGGGCAGCTCCCGGAGGGGGCTCCGCCCGGTGCATGCTCCTGCCCCCCCCCCTCTCCCCCTCCTCTGCCCATCTGCCTCACGCTCATTCCTGGACGGCAAGATTCCATTCATCTTCCTTTTTATCGTGGCTTTATTGACCCGGGGCCGGAATGTCATGAGCATCGGTGGCGGTGGTGCCGACTGATGGGGGCGGGCCGGCCTGCGTGTTTGGACACGGACCACACAGCGCAGCCGCGCAGCCCGCGTGGTCCCCTCTCACGCGGACCGCCGTTGCCATTTTGGATACAACTACCGACTCTCGAAGAAACAACTTTTATCATCTCGGAGAGGAAATACTCGCCACCCGTGCACTTGTTTTTCCACTACACTGGGTGTGGTGTGTGGTGTCTAGATGTGTGGATCTCGCGAGTACGCGTGCCGCCCAGAAAGTGATTGACACCTCTGACACCTTGCTAGATCGGCCACTTTCAGCACCCAATAAGCTCCACCGTGTCCCACTTCGCCCCCAAGGGGGAAACAACTCTGAAATTTTTGTACACCTCGTAATTCAGAATAAGTTTAAAAAGATCAGATTTTTTTTATTTTAATCACATCAATTTACAAAAATTCAGGAACATTCAGAAAAAATGAGATAAAATTAAAATTCAAGCTAAACTTGACAAAAATTCTGTGAAAATTCACAAAAATTAATAAATATAAAAAATAAGCAAAGATATCAACCTAAATATAAAACGTTTGGAAATATCAATTTTGCACTTACAAAAATTAGAATGTGTATCAAAACTGGTTTTGTTAAGAGTGTACAAGTATGTTTTAAACATATACTTGTCGAAATCTCATGATCCCACTGACACAACACTGAGGAAGATGTTTTTGATTGTTGGCTTTTGTTGGCGTTCAGCGCGGTTTCGAAATTACCGAAATATCGATTTGAATGGGTCGGCACCCACTAACAAATAAAGGTTCGAACGCCGTCAAAACGGACATTTTCAAACGTGATTTTAGTGGGGTGCTAACCCCACTAACGATTGGCTCCACAGCCGATGTTTTGGGTCGACGAAAGTGCAAAAGCACGGAAACTTAAAACTTAAGGTGATATTCTGGTGGTTCCCACCTTTGACGCTAGTTTCTGTGGGATGTATACACATTTATGCCCGCCGTGATGCAGCATTTGCAGAAAAATACATTTTTGAAAATTTATGAGTTCCCTAGTTTTCTTCGATTCAGTGCTCGATACTTAATCGTGCAGTGTTTTTGATCAGAGAAAAAAAATACCTTCTGAAGATATAATGACCCTAGGTCAATAATTCGTTCTCGTGCACACGAACACGCACGAAGACAGAAAAAGGGTTTAAGTGGAGTAATAGGCTTTGCCATCACTCTGCCAATTAAGTCGATAATGAGAGGGACGGGGGAGGAGGGAGGGAGAGAGAGAGAGAGAGAAAGAGGTGGGGTGAGGCGCCTGTAGTGAAGGAGAAGGAAGGAGAGAAACCACGCCAGGGGCCGCGGTACGCGGGACACAAGGTTGGTGACAGAAAAATTATTGATCAATTCCCCGTCGAGAGAAAGGGGTTGCGGAGAGATTAGGCGTAGAGAGAAATTGGCCAATTATTGGCACCGTTCTAAATTACTTATCCTGTTTCTGGCAGTTGGTCGTGGACCGAAACTCACACACCAGGCTCTCCCATGCATCGTGACACTCGCGCGTGTCAGCAGCTGTTTGCTGACGCCATGCTGACGCGTCCAGAGTTCAGAGCCGCCGCTGAAGCACGGCTACTGCCACGCTCTCGCTGTCTCGCACCTCCGACGTTTCCTCTCTGTCCGTTATAGAGAGTCCAATAAGACCGATTACGGGGCCTCTTTATGACGTGGAGTTATAGTCGAACTCGGCCAAGCTTTGCATAAGGCTTGGCGCGGCAGGAGATCAGCTTAGTGCTCTCCCTGGAAACACAAAAGGTAGAACTTGTGAGGGTTCTAAAGTTTAGTGCCTTTGGAAAGTTTTTTTATTTTATTTTTTATGCCTTTAGAAAGGCCTTGTCGTGGCTGCATCCCTGCAAAGGTGCTAAGTATGCAGCGCGTTTTCTAGCATTAATAATATTCGACCAGTAGGGTATAGTGCCCCTTCGCCAAGATCGTCAACGAACAGTGGCACATGTCGAGGGGGAAACAACTCCGAGTTTTTTATACACCTCCTAATTTAGAAAAATTCATTTTAAAAAAAATTCACAAAATTCAGGAAAGTTAAGCAAAAATTACAAAATGTGTTCACCAAAATTTAGAGTTGTTTCCCACTCGCACACTTACAGGTATGGGGGATCAAAATCCCTACATCATCCTCACTTGTAAACCTGTTACCCTCCTTTCTCTCGCTCTCCCCCTCGACCCAACCCGAGGTGCCCCTGGGGCTCCCTTCTGGTACGGCCCTCCCCCTATGGGGCCCACTCTGCCCTGCGGCTTCCAGGCCAGGCTGGGCCACTGAAAAACCTCCAAAGGGAAACAGCAATTATAATGAAACCTTCCCTTCCCTTGATCTCTCTCTCTCTCTCTCTCTCTCTCTCTCTCTCTCTCTCTCTCTCTCTCTCTCTCTCTCTCTCTCTCTCTCTCTCTCTCTCTCTCTTTTCTCGGCTGCATCACGAAATTAGGTTCAGCAGCAGTCTTTTATGATCGAGGCTCTGGGGCTTAGTAATTGTGGAGGAAAAAAAAAGGGGGGGGGGCAGCGGCAGCAGCCAGTGCACAGGCAGCGTCAATAGGTTTTATGGAGTGACATAGGCGTTTTCCACCGGCTGGGGGGGATTTTGGTGGGAAAGGATTGTGGTGCCGGTGTGTCCCGCCCCGCCGCACCATGCCACACGTAATGAGAGTGATCAACCGGGAATAAGACTCGGCGAGGCGTGGCGCAGCGTGGCGCAGCGCTGTCCCATCCCGCGTGGACATGGCCGGGCGTGTGTGGGCGAGCGTGCCGCTACGCCGCTCCGCGCCGCCCCGGGAGAGAGGGAGACAGCGAGAGGGTAAGAGAAGCCTCGCCGCTTTGTATAACGAGCACCGCGCCTCTGATGCCACGCCTTGCGTAGCGGCAATTCAGGAAGTTTGATGACAGGGGATCCATCATCATATGCGAATGGCGCGCAGCCGACGATTTCGAGGTCTTCCTGCTGTGTCTCAGGTGGGACGGGGCGTTACTTTCTTTGCAGTTCTCGCCTCTCGGTCGAAGGAGGATGCCATACCTAGGGCTCTTAGCTACTCATCCAACTGCGGGTGTAATTGTCATTACTCTTGACGTGTAACGATCGGTTATGCTCTACGTTGTACAATACTGGGTGTGGCGCACCACCTTAACACTGCTCCCTCTTCTATCCTGCGCCTTTGCCTCTTCATCCTCTCCTTTTGCTCCTGTCTTGGTCGCCCCGACGGCCCCTGATGCCCCGCCACGCCACGCCGGACGCTGCTAACGTGATTATTATGATTAACGATGACACATGGCTCAAACTGCGCTTTTGGTCCTGTCTATGTGGGAGCAGTGCCGCACAGAACCGGACACTCGGTCATCAGCTTTCGTTTACGAGCATCATTTTGGCGCTATAATCATTATCCCTTTCTTGGGTTCCGTTTTTTTTTTTATTGTGAAGTACGTGTCTTGTCTCGTTCCAAGGGAACTGGTCACTTATAAGTTTACTTTCAACATTCAATATTTCTTTCAGTTTTCGCCAATGATTCCCTTTCTACCTATCTCTCGGTGCCATCTGGGAACCTTGGTCAGAGTACAGACGAAACAGAAAACTCAATCCTGAGAGTCGTCTTCTTCTTGAAGGAGGATATGAGAGGGAGAGGGGGGGGAGAGAGAGAGAGAGAGAGAGAGAGAGAGAGAGAGAGAGAGAGAGAGAGAGAGAGAGAGAGCTGGAGACTCTTCATCTTGAACTCATCCTGCGTGACTCTGCTGACTGTGCCGGTTGAGCGTGGCTCTCAAATGAGTCTTTGACTCCAATTTACCCCCTCCCCCCTCCAACTTCATATTTTCCCTGTACCTTATTCTTTCATTTATAGCTCTGGTCGCCTGTAGTTAGTGACATGCAAATGCAAAACACTGCCTTTATTAATTTCGTTATTACTGCTAATTTCATTCCATTCTCATTTTTGGGTTCCAAAGATAGTTTTACTGTTTTATTTGTCCCCTCGTATCTTCTCACCCTCATTCTTCCATCCTGCCCCCATCTCAGTTTTCTTTTCGTATTTGATACACGTGCCACCGGTGGGCTCAATTCCACGTATAACGTCACGATAAAACTTGGACTCGTCATAAACTAGAGGGGGAGGGAGAGTATCTTCTGCTGCTTCGATATCTCGGGTGACGAAATGGGCCTCGCAAAGCAGTGATGTCTTGAGCTAACTGGATATCTCACAAAACTTTTTTGAAGGAAACTTTTCGGCATAACATATATTTAGATACCCAATGAAATTTGGTCACTATTGCTTTTCTGTGTATTTTTTTATTTGCTTGTGAATATTTGCAGGGCTGCAGGCTTGCTGGGCTGGGTAGGCAACGCAGGACAGGTAATCAGTGCCTACAATGGGCAGCGCGCTGCGCCTCGCTTCACCTGATGCGTCCGAAGGACATAGCGCGTGGGAGAGAGAACAGCACGGTGTATTGCGCTCTTTTGTCAGAGGGAGAGAGAGGGAGAATGAAAAGGGCTGCATCTGTTGCACTGTATGTAAATCTTTTCGTTCACAGTGTCCTCAGCCGCATGCGTTGCTTCGTTGTGGCTGAAAGGCAGAGAGCGTGAAAAAGGACGAACCCGTCGAGGACAAAGGAATGAGAAAAGGAAGCAAAAAGGGACGCTGACAGAATAAAACCAAGGAGTGGGAGGACAGGCCTGAGGATAAGGAGGAGAAAGAAGAGAACGTGAGCGTGAGCGCATGATTTCTAGGACTGTTGTAAATGAAAAGTGTTTTAAATGCCACTTGTCGTGGTCATCAATTAAATAACCACCATTTTGTTTACAAGAAAAAGAAAGTTAAGGTGCACGCACCGCCAGGGTCACAAATGAAATAAAGTAAGGATGTTAGGGAATCGACTCGTGCCACTCGGAATATTTTACCCTTTACTTGTTTGTACTAATTTACTTGAGGACTACTTCGATTACATTTGTTAGGGACCAGACGCTTAGGACCTCGGAAAGAAGAAAGATGAATAGCTTGATGATACGTTACCTAGCTCTTCGCACACCAGTTCGTTGGACTACCTGCCTTTCGTGCAACGCGGGCATTGTCGGCTTTGCTTTGTTGGTTACCTTGTGTGTGTCAGCGCGCGCCTATGTGTGTTAGTGTTCGCGAGCCGCTCGCTTTTCAGAGCGACATACAGGCAAGTATGTGGACATGCCTGCGTACAATAGAGGCGTTTATTGTTTCCTGCCAACAGCTTTATTCATTTAGTTTGTTCTAGTACAGTACACATTTCGTCCTTAAAAATAATATTCTGATGAAGCTTGCTGTTTTGTGTGTTGCATAAATATTATTCTTTTATTGTGTAAAAAAACTTTGTAGAGGGAGTTGGATGGAGTTAAGGTTTTAAAATGGGCCCCGCGTTCTGAGTTCCGAACCTACCGCATTTCATCTACACGTTCGGACTGAAGCCTCAACATTAGGAAAGGGCAGGGTCTGGCGTGAAAGAGAATTCGACGACCGTTTCCCATAAAACTAGTCAGGCGGCAGAACGTGTGATTAGACTAGGGTGAGGCCCCGTCTATGCCATTGGCGTGGCACACGCGTACGCAACACACACACACACACACACACACACACACACACGCGCGCGCGCGCGCACACCTACACCTTCACTCACAGTGGCCACCTATTGTACTACAAAGGCCTCAGACCTGGGGCGGCTGGCTATACATACATGGCTCAGTCAACATCAATATCTCACCCCTCTGCGCATGGCAGCCTGCGCGAGGTGCCCAGCCCATATTCCGTTTACCCGCATGTGAAAGCTACTACTTTTGGCTCGTTTTTTTAAAACTAACAAATAAGTTTGTCCTGGTATCCAATTTTTCAGAAACGCAGGAATAGTAAGACCTGAGTTGCGATTTCGATTCTAAAAAAGCAAATCCACTCGTTGTATATGCTGATGCAACTTTTTAAGTCGTGAAGTTGATTTCAGTCCGAAATATCGTTCTGTTTTGCGTGAGGTTTTTTCCCCCATTTTCCTTGGTTTATGTTTTGTTGGAGATAATCACCCAGTGTTGTCAGAAAAGTAGGCAAAATGCCCACAAATACACCTGTGGGAGGCAGACGGGTATCCCCGCCTGCCAACTAGGGAATTGGTAGCTTCATGTGTGAAGTGTTTGCCTAGTAGGCAGGCGGAGAAACCCTTGTGCCTCACACAGGTGTATTCGAGGTCATTTTGACTACTTATCTGGCAACACTGTACTTAACAGAAATTTTAGTGGCGTGAACTGGGGCACTCCCAATGTCCAGTCATTATACACTCGGAGAAAGAATCAAAGTACAGTCACCTCCAGTCATCTCCAGTCACTTCCAGTCACCTCCAGTCACTTCCAGTCACCTCCAGTCACCTCCAGTCACTTCCAGTCACTTCCAGTCACTTCCAGTCACTTCCAGTCACTTCCAGTCACTTCCAGTCACTTCCAGTCACTTCCAGTCACCTCCAGTCAACCTCCAGTTACCCTCCAGTCACCCTCCAGTCACCCTCCAGTCACTTCCAGTCATCTCCAATCCCACCAGTCATTCTTACAATCACTTCAGTCTTTACAGTACCCTACAGTCCCACCAGTCTTCTACAATCACTGACAATCATTTCGAATTGCAGCCATTTTTATGAGTTGGGTGGGTACCCCTCGGGCACTCGGGCACTCCACTTGTCGCGCCCACATCTCATCGGATATCTCTCCTTTCAGTGCGAAGCATTGCCTATGACGTGCCCCGTGCCCCTCTCACAATGACTGTAGACGGAGTGGAGTACTATAACTTAGTACAATTTTTGTTTTGGGGTTGAAATATGTTCTGCATGGCTCTTATAACACTCTTATTGACCTCCCATTGACGTTCTCTGCCGTTCTCCGAGTGTGCTGTTTGATACCTTTGCTTTTTATCACTAAAATTTTTGACTGTCATTTGACAATTATCTTCCGGATAAAAGTGGAACATGATAAATTTGTCATAATGAGCTTGAAAATTATTTGTCATTTGCCAATGACGGTAGATTTGTCTAAAATCAATCGATTTTGATAATTTTCCTTGTCAAGAGATGGATGTTTTGTCATATATAGACAAAAAAATAGTCATAGGCAGACAATTTACTTGTCATACAGTCTAGACAACAAAATTTTCGACAAGTATGTTGTCACATAAACAGATCATTCTTCATAAACACGACATGAATTAATTGTCACAAAATATGTTGTCAAATGACGAAAACTTTTAACAGTGATGTTGACGGCATCGTCTGCCGATGTTCCTAGACTCGGCCCCACCCGATACTCCACTCAACCGGATACGACTTCATTCGTGGCGAGTGAGCTGGAAATGAGGCAACAGCCTCATTGAAGTTGGTTTTCTAAGTACAGCCTTCTTTGTGCAGAAAGGAGGGTTAATGTGATGGAAAATTGATGCATTTTAATTTTATGGGAATTTTTACAAATATTCTATTCTTGCAAACCAGGTATAGAGAGGGGTGGTAAGAGGTGATGTTGACTTCCACATTCTGGTAAGAAGCCTTCTGCACCACATTCTCTCTCTCTCTCTCTCTCTCTCTCTCTCTCTCTCTCTCTCTCTCTCTCTCTCTCTCTCTCTCTCTGTCATATACCCTCTGCTACCACTCTCTTTTTCTACCTTTGGAGGGACACCACGCATCGCCACACGATGCTGGTGGAGACCCACCCTTCGAAAGAATTCAAGAGGAAGGAAGGAAATCCGGGGCTGTGTTTGCGGCCGCAAACAGCGGAGCGTTGTGGCGTGGAGAGGCGTGGTGGGGCGTGGAGGGGGTGGAGGAGGTGGATGTCGATAACGGGGTGCAAATCGGAAGCGTGGTGGGATCGGCGTGAGCCAGGAAGGTCTGGAAAGGAAGCGAAGAAACGTTTTGATGCGATGTGCTGGTGCTGGTAGTTTTTGGCAACCCAAAGGCATCTGGTGGATGTAACCTTGCAAATGTGTCTAAAGCTTGCTTTCATATTTTTGTAAGGTCTAAGGGTAAAGCACTGACATTTTCTTTTTCTTCTTGTTTTTCCCTTGAATAAATCTCTATCTTGTCTTTCCATTCACCAGCCCTTCTTTCCTCTCGTTTTCAATATTTCTGCACACTTGACCATTTTTCTTCAGGCCACAATTGTTCTAGTTGCACTGTTTGTAGAAATGAAATTCTATTGAGTTAAAATTTCTGCCGTAAGTATTTTTAAGTATATACTGGGTGTCGTTTGAATGCATTCAGTGTTGTGGGTTTGCCTACACCACTCACCCTTGAGGCGCCATGGCCCCTGCTGCAGCCCCTGTTAGTATACGGTGTTGCAACATTTACTGGTTAAAAGATGTACGTGCAAATAAAAAAAAACGGACTTATAATGTAAAGATATGCCTTTAATTGATAGTGCATTCGGGCTATAGCCATTGTTATGATTATTATGATTATGATTATTATTATTATTATTATTATTATTATTATTATTATTATTATTATTATTATTATTATTTATACTCCTATTTTTACCCTAGAGTAACGAAGCTGTGTCGCAATTGATACATGAATCACTTCTACCGGCAATTGAACGGAGATAGACACGAGGGGTGTGGCTTGTGAAGGTTAAATGGAACGTGCAGGGAGTCGGCAGTCGGCGGCAGCCCGAGACGGGCAGGCCAAAACGGCTGAGAGAGAGTCAATCTGATAAAAGATTCAATATCGCATGTTTGTGAGCGAAATCACGAATCTTTCTCCCTCCCCCCCCCCTCTCTCTCTCTCTCTCTCTCTCTCTCTCTCTCTCTCTCTCTCTCTCTCTCTCTCGCACGCTCACACACACACAGCGCGCAACGAGCGCATCTGCCCCCCCCCCCCTTTTCCCCTTCCATGCCTGCCTCGAGCTGTCCGGCCGTGTTTTGCTGGTTGCCTGCCCACGACCCCGCCTGTCCAGCCAGGCCAGAGGGGGACAAGGAAGAAGAGTGGAAGGGAAGGGAGGGGTTTTGGAGGAAGTGCTCCTGAGTGCACAACGGCAGGAACATGCTCGTCGCCTCTCGCCCGCTCTCTTCATTCTATGTGCTTCTTTCCTTACCTTATTTACCACCCTGTTTCGCTCTTTCCCATACATTATCTTCCTCTCCGCTCACGCAAAAGAGACAATGCGAGGTGTTGGGACGCTGCGATGGGCCGGACGGACACGCTTCGATCCTTGGTTACGAAATCCCTGAGAATGGTGCCGGGCGCTGGTGTGAACCATTCGTGAACAAGGTGCTTGCACAATTTACTGACTGGACCTTGCCTTCCAAACGAGGGGTCGTCAACTGCCGTTAGCCGTGTACGGAGGAATATTGGTATTATCAGTAATATCATAGTAATATAAGGGTAATATTGTAATATTGTAGGTAATATGGGTAATATTGATGTAATATTGGCAAAACTATGGGTAATATTGATGTAATATGAAGGTAATATCGGTAATATTGAAGTAATATCGGGGTAATATCAGTTTCGTGTACGGAGGAATATCAGAGTTGACGACCCCTTGCTTCCAAAGTTTTTCTGTGGGAGGCATCTCTTGTAAGTATGGGAGGCAAATTACGCAGTTGACGGATCGACTTTCTCGTTGTATTCTCAACATTCTCCTTTTCATTTCCGCGCCCGCGCTCTCAATTGTTTAGGCAAGCATTTTCAAGTTTCAAAATGACACATATGTGCACATCTTAATTTGAAGACTTTCTTTAAATCTTTTTCGGAGGTACTCTTCGGCTGCCCTCTCGCCCTGTTAGGCTCGTCATATTTAACAAGCGTGTTCAGGGCGGTCACTGCCCGCGCGCCGCGGCCGCTTGGCTGCTCCGAAAGGCTTCTATTATTTTGGGATTTAGGGGGAGGAGGCAGGTTAGGGAAGAAGGAGGGGCGCTGACCACAGCAGCAGATGGCTTATGTGTGAAGTTGCGGTTGCGTGCGGGTGTGGCTTTCTGTTACGCGACGCTCATAGGGCAAGTGCTAAGAGACGCACACAAGGGGGAAACAACTCTGAACTTTGGTGTACAAATTTTGCGATTTTTCTTCAATTGTCATGAATTTTCATGAATTTTTGGTTAAGCTTTTCCTATTTTTTCTTAATTTTCCTGATTGTATTTGAATTATTTCTGATTTTTTTTTCTCTAAATTTGTCTGAATCCTTTTTAATTTCTCTGAATTATCCTGACTTTTTCTGAATTATGTGTTGTGCAAAAATTTCAGAGTAGTTTGCCCCTTGGACGCACAGTAAATTGAAATAAGTAAAGAAAAATATTCGCCTTGGCAGCTTCCGCCTCTATCCAGCAAACGCCTCGGGGGGCTTAAATTTGAATCGTGTAAACGTTCACATCTCGTCCTACTCGCCGCCACGTGCCTGTGTATAGAAAAGGGTGAGGCTCCGCGGAGGAAACTATATTCCTGAGGTCAAAAAGACGTCGAAACTTCTCTCGTCTCTCCCAAAGCAGCCTCCGTGTCGGGGTGCAGACTTAACCGTGTCATTCTCTCGTTCTGCGCTAGCTCCAACTCGTGTGTGTTTAGCGCGCGTTTGTGTGTGTGTGTGTGTGTGTGTGTGTGTGTGTGTGTGTGTGTGTGTGTGTGACGTAGGTTGCCCCGTGCACTCCGCCGCCATGCGTTATTTAACAGCCTAACTGCCGGGCACGACTCCTCTCTCGCACTCTGCCAGAAGTACGTATCCGCGCCCTGAGTGATGTGACCAAACGCACGCAACTGGCAGGAGCATCGCACCCAGTTACCGCGGCACCTCTGGACGGGCAAGAATAAGAAACCGCCCAAGCCGTTGCACGTTAGGGAGTCCCGGCCCCCATCCTTAGGCCTGTATTTCATCGAGGGCAACTCCGCACCGGTAGGTGTGCACCTCGGTGTGTACACGTGTACGACTGAGCGCTCGAGCCAACCAATGCGGTCAGAGGCGCGTTCCATCCGTCCGTATCGGTCCATCCATCTATCTACCCGGCGTCAGCCTCTATCAGACCTTTAACAGGAAGTGCACTAGCCAGCAACGAGATGATATCGACCATGCTGACGGTCGCAAACTGGCCCGGGGCCTCTGCAGAGGCAAGCGGCGGAGCACGCCTCTCCCCTCCCCAATCATCCGCCCTGGTGCTGGAAGAAAATTTCATTGTGTGGCAAAGGGTTGGACCAGTCGGGGCGGCGAAGCGTGACTTCAGGGTGGGTTGCAGGGATCCATTCCAATTAATCTGCGCTTTCTGGTAATTACTCTCGGTAGGACTCACGTACATGTCCTGACCGAGATTGTTATGCGGTCTTACTTTATTCTCCAGCTGGAATGCCATCTATGATAAAGAGGAGCCGGACTGTTTCTATATTTTTCAACTATGTACGGTCCTTAATGCTTACTTGAAATGTGTGGAATCTTTTTCAAACCGCCAGTCTTGAATTTCATTACTTCCCATAAGTTTTTATGGTTTCGTGCGGGAAGCACTAGATTTTCGGTTCTATCTGATAACTTTGAGTAGCCGCCTCTACCCGACGGCCATTGAGGTTATGTCGAAGTTCAAAGCTTAGCCCGCGCTGCTGCTGGTGGTGCTGGTCGAACCAGCCGCTCGTTCGCAGGGCCTTCCAAAGGACTAGTCAGGTTAGCAAACTTAATTTAGGTTCGGGCTGATGGTCAAGCCTGGGAGGTCCCGGAGGTCGGGGACGTGGAGGGTGGACTGAGGTGGCGGAGGCCGGCCCAGTTTGTTGGATCAAAGCATTCCGGGCCAACTTGGGCCCGTCCGAGTAGATGTAGATGGGCGTCGGCTCCACCCAGCCTGCCTGTCCTGCCCTGCCCTGCCCCTCCCCTCGGCCCGGCTCAACCCCTCCTCGCCTCGCCCTGCATGGCGCACGGCCCGAGAGAAGAAAGCTCGCTCGAAAAGGCTTGTGCCCCCAAGTTGCCGGTCGGCAAATACCCCTAACCAGCTTATCACCGTAGAATCAGATTACTATGGAGCCGAGTTTGGAGAGGTCTCTAGTATTGTTGACTTGTGCAGGCTGGACGAAAAGAAATCGGCGAGGGAAAAAAATATGTTGTTGGTGCGCACTTCAGTGAAAAGAAGGTCATGAGACTACGATGGAGGTGCAGTTAGGGCGGGGCGTCTCCGCTCGATGTCACGAAGCAGCTGCTCACCAATTAGACGCCAACAAGTACCCGTTGAAAAAAAACAAGAGGGAAAAAACTACACACACACACACAAACTCACAACACAGATGTATTCGTGTCTCCCCCCCCCCCTCCCCTTCTCTTCCAGCGACAGCGATTCGTTAGTCCGCAGCTTGTGCCCTACGCCGCTAATACACTTCAGCCAAGTTGTTAATCTTTGTCGTCCGTGCACCACCGTGCGCAAGGTAAGGGTCGAGCAGCTCGCTAGGTCCTAAGGGAAACTTTATGATCCGTGGCGCAATTGCCGCTGCCTTGTCCCTCCAAAGTCCTTTTTTGGGGCCCTTGGGCCGGTGCTCGTCCCACCCTCGGCCCTGCCGAGGCCCTGCCGCACACCGCGCAGACACACACCGGACCGGAGCCCCAGCCCCGAGCGCCGGCGCCATCCACTGACCGTGTTTATGTCGGCGCCCGCCGTTCCCCGCCACTGTAAAAAGCGAGCACGCTTTAACCGGGCGCTGTGTGTGGCGCACAATTTTTCTGCCGGAGCTGGTAAAGTAAAAGAGTCACCCACGTAAAGCCAGCTTCCCGAAATAAACCAGTGGAGTGTTCAGGTGAAGCATCTCTGCGGCGACGCGGTGGTGTTCGCAGCTGCGGAGGGTCAACCGGAAAGAAATGTATGGAGATCTCCTTGTTCTACTTTCTACCTTACCTCCCAACCAGTTTTTGTTGTTACAGTTTTGTTGCTGTTGTCGGCTATAATGCGAATCGCACGGGCTGCAACGAGGAGGGCCCACTCACCCGAATCATTTAGAGGGGGGGGGGGGGGCCTTGCCTCGGCTCGCTCGCTCATTACCACTAGCGCTCACACGCGATCCGGACTGCTGCCTGTGCCCTGCCAGCCTTGCCCTGCTCCCTGCGGTGGCCCTACAACTATGACTAGGCTCACAATGCATCTCCTCGCAGCTCATAAACTCTTGACGCCCGCGGCAAGAGGCGAGGGAGGCGCTGGTCTGCCTCGCTGCTGCTGCTGTATGCAGCGGTGCTGCCTGCCAGCCTGAGCTCCTCACTTCAGATATCCTTCGCGATGCGATTTCCATATTATCTTCCCCGTTAACATGTTTTCTTTACACTTGTTGGCGTTAATGTTCGCAATTTATGGCTGTGTCGTTTGACACGTACTCTGCAAAACTTTTGGACCTAAATCTCGCTAAACGCGTTCGGAAAAGATGTGCTTCCGAAGATTTTGTTGCTAGATCTCTTAACGTATGGGTTCGCCTCCAGACCACCTCATTGTTCTTGTTAAGACTTGTCGTAAATTATAGCTTCTTTTTTTACTGTGTTTTAGGCTGGTACCACTGCGGGAGCGCCTCACACCCATCTCGCTACTGGTGGGGGGACACCAGGAGTGATGCCTTATGGCTTACGCCCCACTCGCTCTCAGCGCACTTCAAACCTAGCTTAATTGAAGTTTTAATTAATCACAGTCAGGTCAGTAACAGGTCAGCGGGTCATTACTCAAACACACAGTGCAACACGGAAGCCCAACCCCCTCGCCCCTGTCTACTCACTGCCTCGCCCCTCGTCCGCTCTTGAAACCTTCCTTCAACTTGGGTTATATCGGCAGCAGTTCATAACAAGACAGTGAAGCTTGATGAAAAGAGAAGTTCATCGCTCCGCAACGTTCTGCATTACCTGCTATGCAAACCCAGTCTGCTGCTTTTAAGAGTTAACAATTAACCACACCTGAGCTTGAATATTTACTTCTACCTGAATATGAGACTGAAGTCTTGCAAGAAGTTGTTTCCAGGCTAAACGTCAAGGGTGTATTTAGGCCCGGAAGCGTTATCCTACTGAGTCGTATTTCTTCGCGGTTCCTGGGCGGCTGTGTTCGTGCCACATGTTTTCTGCCCGCCTCGTATTTCCGATAAAGAAAAAGTTTTTGGAATCTGCCGGGGCGGGCGTCCAGCCGCCCTGCTTGCCCTCCCTCCCCTTTCTATTTTCTTCAATTCAAAGCGTCTGAGGTATGTGCTATCGTCCGATCTAGAATAGTTCCTGCTGCTGCCGCTCCGGGCCGCCCTCCTCTCCCGCCTGCTCGGTACAACTCAATTCGAGGGGCGAAATTCCTTGGACTCAACGGGCTATGACTTGTGTGTCTGCGGACCCTCGCCCCTCTCTCCCCTGCGCCGCGGGCGGCCGTGGACCTGCCTCGCCCCGCCTCGCCCTGCCTCACCCTGCCCCGCCCCGCCTCGCCCCGCGCCCAGGGCGCTGCGTTTGAATCTGTTTGCCCCTGCGCCACGCCACGCCTCGCCACGCCCTCGGCAGACGGGTGGCTGCCAACCCCACGCTACCAAACTCCCCTCCCGCTGCAGCCTCTGCCCTTAACTACTGGAAGCCGAACTCACCGGGGAGGAGGGAAAAGGGAAGGAAAGGGGGGTGGAATGCTCGCGCCGAGGGGGTAGTCACTTTGAAAAAAATCATTGAATGGCTCCCAAATGATCATTAAAAATAAAAGTAAAACAGAAAGAACCAAAATAAAATCAAGAAGAAAGATACAGAAAAATCCAAAAATTCAAGAACAAGTGAAAAAGCCAGATTTAGGGAGAAAAGATCAAACTTTAAAAAAGTTATAGAAATTTTCCTTGAAATATCAAAAGAATCAAAACAAAAAGCCCTCAAAATCAGAAGTCAATAAGAAGAATTTAAAGTCAAAAAAATGATTGTACACATTTTTTATGAGCGATTTGCCCTCGGGTCGCGCTCGAGTCGTTGCGCGTTGCGCTCGCATATATGCGCTATAGCGCTCGAACCGGGAATATTCTCGGCATACGCCAAGATCAGAGTTGGAAAAATCATGCTCTCTCCACTAATCTCATGAGTCCCTCCGATTTTACTCACCGTATGCTCCTGTCGCATATTCCTGCAGGCGCCGTGGTCGCTTACGTTCCTCGTAGTTTTGGTATGTGACTCAAAGATTCGACTCACCATGTAATCGCACCCCGTAAGTCAGACTTATGATGCCGTGACCCATCCCTGACGCGTCACTGGCCTGTCACCGACGTGTCGCCTGACGTGTCGCCCAACGTGTCATCTCCTGCCCCCGGCCCGCCCTCCCCCCCCCCATTAGCAGCGGTGCACAGGGTCGTTAATGATGTCCGCTGATAGCTCTCTCCCCTCACCTCACCTCCCGCCCTTGCTCTCCGAGTCATCGCGGTCCATCTCAACTAAACTAGTTTTGAAACGCAATTAAAACGTGGGGTCGTGCGATGGGGGTTCTGCTCGACCCTGCCGTTGCTGCTGTCGCTTCACTGACCCCGCCAACAATCGCTGCCCTGTCACCGTTTGAGTTCCCCGCCATGCGCCATGCTGCACCACGTTGAGAGTGCATGCTGGTCCGATCCCACCCGTCTCCAGGGCCGTAATTTGATTACTGCTGCTGTTGCTCTTCGGATACAGCGCCGCCGTGGCCCTCAAGATGGATGCTTTCATTTCGTTGGTCGCTGGCGTTTTTCTCTGCCCCCTCCCCGTCCCTCTACCTTCCTCCTTTCGCCCCCTTCCTCTCCTTACCCCACTTCCCCTCCCCTGAGCACAGAAGCCAGAGGCTGACTATAAGGAGCAGCCTCTAATAATCTAATGCTGTCGGCTTCAAGTGTTTTGCCCAGCCAGCGGGGCCAGCCCCCTCCCCCATCCTCTCTCTCCGTCCCCCTCCTCTCTCTCTCTCTCCCCCTCCCTCCCGCTGCTCCTCGGCCCTGACTCCCTGACGAGGTTACACTCACTCACATACTTGCGCACGCACGCTGTCCAAATGGCTCCGAGACATACGACGCCACTGAGCACATCATGGAGGTTTTCTTTGAGGTGCTTCATTCCTGCCCGGGTGTATAAAGGTAAGGTAATATCCAGGCCAAGAGTCGGCTGTAAGAAATCCTCACAGTTGCTGCCCCTAGAGCTCCTGGACTGAGAGCCCGCTAAGCATCAGGTCCGCAGGCAAGGAAAAGAGTTGAAGAAATAATGAGAAGGTCTCCCGTTGTTCATAATATTGCCTTTGTTAATTGATGCTTCTCTAAGACCGGCCAGAGCTGTTTTCACAAAACACACACACACACACACACACACACACACACACACACACACACACACACACACACACACACACACACACACACACACAGCCATGAACGTCGTCAGCAGCCGAGGCCGGCTAAAATGAACTTCAGATTGTACTTAATTACGCATTCGTACTTTTGTGTGGAGTAGTAGGCACTCATACCGTGTCACGGTCCGAGATGGCTGCTGACATGTGCTCCCCCCTCTACCTTGCTAAGTCCTCAACACAGCCATCCCAGCTTTGGTCGGCTTCGTGGCGAAATTTTTATTATGAACAATTAATTAAAAATGTATCAGCTGATACATCAGATGTTTTGAGAGCCTTTGTTACGGTTACATTAACACTCTCGTAATCGCACAGTGCGTGTGGTTCTGGCTGAGCAAGGCCCATTTCCATAACTGTTGTGTCAATCTGTTTGTTCAGTGCCCTCTGCACTCGGGACAGCTGGATCTTGACTAGACAAACGAAAAGATGGGGAGGTGTGTTAAGCACAGTTCGCTCACCCGTTATGTTCTCTGAATATCCGCTACCTTTTTCGAACAACTGCTCGTAGCATCATCTGTGATAGGTAGTTGGATATGAAGGGCCACATTATTTTTTTACGGCACAATCGTATTGTTTGCGGGGTACCTCTCTGCAGGCCATTACATTATGGTGCTATTTCGCTCCAAGCAGCCCTCTTTTATCACTTGACGCGGCCATGCACGGAGCCCTTACCGAGATACGGTGTTTTCCCCGCTCCTGTGTGTGTATGTGTGTGCATGAGTGTGTGTGTGGGTGTGTGTGTGTGTGTGTGCACCGGAAAAGCCCAGGGCGCCGCGTATTTAATATTCAGGGTCTGGTTCACTCGCACGTGGACCTGCCCCGTGCCGTAGTATTTCGGACTTATTGCACTTCACCGCTGTGATACTCAGATAAGGTGGGCTATGAAAAATTTTCCGATGCTAATCGGAAATGTTTTGATATGCCGGGCTGTACGCACAACACCACGACATTAGGGAGGAGGCAGGTGAAGAAAAGTCAGCTGCTGTGGCGTTTCTGTCGTTACATTAAAAAAAAGAGTAAAAATAAATCGCTCTTTTCCTAATGTTTTACGAAAAGTCTCCCAGAGAGCCTGCTTACCCGCACCACCGACGGTCACCTTCACCCCCGGGAGTCAGTGGGTGGGGTAGGGTGTGGCGTGGCCTGGCGGAGCGCTGCTAGGCTCCGGCCTAGGTATTCGATTAGCATAATGAGTGTGTCATGGATATGAATGCCCTACAGGGCGCACGCGCTACGCGTTATGGCAACCGTTATGCGGAGTGAAAGTGCGACAACATACGCCTTATTAAATTGATTGGGTAAGGGCGACTTGTGAGCTTAACTCCTTCTGTTACTTATCGAGGGGGAAACAACTCTGAATTTTGGTGTACAAATTTTGTAAATTTTCAGAAATTTTTGTGAATTTTTATTGTTTTTTTTTTTTGTAAATATTTGTTTGAATTTGACCTATTTTTTGAGAATTTTCCTGAATTTTCTTGAATATTCCTATTTTTTTCTTAAATTTCCTGAATGTCTCCGAATTTTCCTGATGTTTTTTTTTATTTCCCTTAATTTCTCTGAATTCCGAGGTGTACTAAAATTTCAGAGTTGTTTCCGCCTCGTTAATTGTACAGTGGGGTTTTGAATTTTAGCCGTATCAATCTGTAAAAATTCTACCAATCTCGTTCGTCAATGTACTTTTAATGTGGGCGCAATAAATGCGTATTGACATGAAAGTTACCCTGAACAGTGTAATAGCGGGGAACTTATTTGCCAGTCCAGCGTGACACTGCAAACTGGCCATCGCAGCCAGCGTGGACGTTTCAAATAGCTGCACCAGAGGTGTATGTGTATAATGGCTCTTCCTCGCTGCTGCTGTTTCACGCGTGCTCTTTTTTTTTGTCTGTTTATTTCAATCTGGTTGCTCTGGCTTGGACTTTTACTTTTTGTTTCTGATTGGCGGTGGCATCACGGCGGCACCGCACAGGCGACACGCACCAGCTCACACCAAATGTATGCAGCGTGCGTTCAGATTAGATGTGTGGGCTGGATAGCGTTTTCATCATTTTATTAGGCTTCGCGTGCGCTAAAGCGCAAAACGCGAAGCCTATAGACACGCTCGATGTTTCTCGCCAAGATTTTCGTGTGCGCTACCTGCTCCCCAACATCCTCCAGCGACACAAAAGAAAAAGGTTCGGGTCGGGGGCGGGGCCGGGGGCGGGGGTCCTTGCGGGGGTCCGCCCGGCCGGCCGCCCGACTCAGCGTGCGCATATATTATTGCCAGCAGCGGACGAAAGATGCAATGAATAGAATGCTTGCCGCAAGTTTTTCTCAAATTTTGAACCTAGCAACAAACAAACCAGATTTTTGGATCAAGCATCAGCCTTTCACCCCTCTTTTTAAAAAAAGTCAGGTGCTTCTACGACAATTTTGACTGTCGAAGAAGTGGAGGTTGAGGGAAAGTCCACTCTCCTCAAAATTGTCCTACAACTCTGAATCTTTTGTTTAAAGAGGGGTGAAATTCTGAAAATTGGCATAGTAATCAGGATATGTTGACGCTACGTTCAAAATTTTCGCAACCCAGTCCGGGTGTCACATGTGGCGCGCCCCCGCAAAGCAGGGTGCGTGGCGGAGCGTGGCGGGATGAATCGGGGCCTCTGATCTTTACAATATGAGTCTTAACTTGAGTCCTAGGTGAAAAATCAGTTCAGATTTGTCTGACGTAAAATATTGGTGCGCGTTTGGATCGGCTGACCTCAAAAACCTCATATTTAAAAAAAAGTGATTTAAGACAATGTTGACCAACTGCGCATTCCGTGCGCTCTCCTCCGCGAATAAAAGTGATAATATGTGTCTTAAATTCTACTCGTTTAAATTTAAGGGCTGCCGGCCTCTCTATCTCTGGTACCACTCCTACCCCTCTCTCCCTCTCCCCCCTCTGGTTCTCCTTTATGAATCCGTCACTAAATCGAAATCAAACTCTTCCCCTCTCTCCTCTCCCTCTCTTACCCTCTCCTGGGTGAATATTTTGGATTCAAACTCAGCTGTTTTGACGCTGTTTGGACCGTCGGAGGAAACAGCGGGTGGTGGAAATGTGGAAATGAGAGGAGCGGCGGGCCTCGCAGTAGGTATCCGCTCAGCTTGTAATTTCTATGAACGTTTCTTGACGACTGCTTGATCAAAGATGCCGTTAATGTGTAAGTCAAGGGGTTGAGCTTGCCATTGCCCACACCAAGCACGCGAAGCCTTTTTCGGCCACATTGGATAATGTGGACTTGACGGATTTTTTGGAGCAGGCTGCTGCGGCTCAGTGCTCTGAGAGTCCGTTCACCATTCACGTGCAAATGTATTGCTCGCCTGATTTGGAAATGGTCATGTTTTGGGTTTTGCTGGGGCCGAAACATGGGCGCTGAAATGACACTAGAGCAGACTCGGTTTTATATTATCGTTTGCGCGCGATTTCCCTGTCAAGCAGCCATCTCCTCGTCTGTTACAATGCGAATTAGTCGCCCTTGAAGGTGCGGGCAGAGGGGGCTTGCCATGGGGTTGCAGACGCCAACACGCCTCCTGCCTCTCCTACCCCTCGCCTTCATTATGAGCAAGAGGAATAAGCCATGGGATTACTTAGTCGTCCTTCCTCGCTACCTTCGAAAATAGGAGGGTGGGTGGGCGTGGAGTGAGGATGGGAAAGAGATGGGACTGGGTGGGGGGGTGAGGGGGGAGAGCTTTAGCGGACGCACTCACCGAGGGAAGGGAGGCGATCAGCTGTATCCGCCCATCTCGTCAAGGCGTTAGCGACTATCGGGGGTGAATCAGAAACTCTGCACCGGGGGGAGAGAGCGAGAGAGAGAGAGAGAGAGGGAGAGGGGACTGGAGGGAAGGGCATTGGTGAGGGGCTAGGGGTACGATGAGAGGTTGCTGCTGCTGCTGCAGGGGCCTTTACGTATTCAAATGAGGCGCGAAAGACAACAAAGCCAACCCTTTTGCCTCGCAGACCTGCTCTGCGCTCTGGGAGTCTTGCGCACACACTCCCGCTGGAGCAGAGACTCGTGTCACTGCATCCAACGTGCTCTCATATGTTCCATCGCGCAATTTGTTTTGTAATTTTTTTTTTCCTTCAGACAATTTATTGCCCCGGCCACAAATTATTTCTGCACTCATTTTTTTTTCCTTTTTCCTTCTCCCTCAAATATTTTGTATGCATGAATCAAATCGTTTTTCAGTAACCTTACGTAGAAAATCGAGCCGTAAGGTATAACGGACCAACGTGTTTTTCTTTTTCTTTTTTCAGTAGAGGGATCCACAACGGCGGAAAGGTCACGCATCAGGTGCGGGAGAGTGTCCAGTTTGTGGAGGGGGAAACGGGAGGGGGACGGGGGTGGTGGGGGGGCACTACACTCTAGTGCGGGATACAGCAAAGGGGGGTCGCCACAGTAGACTGCACTCACAACTGAATCGCATTAGCGCAACCGCACGGCCCGGCGGTGGACAGGCCTACGGGCGGGGCGGGGCGGGGCGGGGCGGGGCGGGGCGGGGCGGGGCGGGGCGGGGCGGGGCGGGGCGGGGCGGGGCGGGGCGGGGCGGGGTGGGGCGGGGTGGGGCGGGGCGGGGCGGGGCGCGGTGCAAGAACACCACCAGTAGCTGCGGCATGGCGCGGAGTAGCGCACCGGTTGACGATACAAATGCAAATAAAGGAGAGTGGCGCAGCGCGTAGGCGAGTCCAGCTGCAGCGCTCGGGCCGGGACGGGCCGGGCCGGGCCGCGCGGCGGAGGTCGTGCTGCTTGTAGCTGCACGGCGGAGCGCCCCGTCCAGGATGGCTCGTAATGATCGCGTTGATATCACGTTCGTCGTGGTGGTGGTGGTGTCCACCCGGCGGCGGCCCGCCCGGCGGCCTGCTTGCCTCACACCACCCGAGGAGGAAACTACTCTGAATTTTTTGTATCACTGTCAACGCAGTGGCCATTTTTAATGCCATAGAATTGGCATTCTTTTTCGAATGCCGATTTACGGCCACTTTTAGTGCCAAATTTTGGCCTTCTCCGAAGAATGCCAGTTTTCTGGACACTTGTAATGCCAAAAAATTGGCCTTCTCTAGTGAGATTGCCAATTCTCGGCATTGAAAGTGGCCGCAAATTGGCGTTCCATAGGAACGTCTGGTTTATCTGTGCACCTTATTAATTCAGGAAAATTCAGAAAATTTCACAAAAATGAGAAAATATTTAAGAAAATTTAGGAAAATTCGCGAAAATACAATTTAAACTGAATTAAAAACTCACAAAAATTCTAAAAAAGAAATAAACTAATAACGATACTTCCCGAAATGTCTACACCAAAATTCAGAGTTGTTTCCCCCTCGACACCACCTCTCTGGAAAGGATGAAAAACAGGGGAGAGAAACGGAAGGTTACTTTTACGATGCATATAGCCAGCCGTTGTCGTCGTCCCGCCCGCACCCCTATGTATGCGCGGCAGCCTCCCTCCCAGCCCCCAACCCTACCTAGTTAGGCCGTGTAGGGTCCGCCGTTTGCAGGCCGCCGCATCCTGGGTGTCCTGTAGTCCTCCGATTTCCCATGGTCATTATTGCTCTGCTTCCCCCCCTCCCCCCCCCCATAGCTGCCCCGCCCCCGCCGCCGTCCCCGGGGGCGTACACGGCCCCGCCGGCCCCGCCCCGACCGCGTGCCGCCCCCGGCAGCTGGTTGCAATGGTCGACCACCGTCACCCTCCCTAGCTCCCTTCCCTCTCGCGCTACTTCTTTCCACCCCCTTGGAGCTTCCTGCTCGGCGGGCGGCGGCGGGCCCCGGGGCGATCCCCCTGGGGAGGAGTGAGGGGAGGGAAAAAACGGTAGAGATGACCTACCGAAAAGTCGCGGCACTCGTCCGTCCGAAGGCAAACTAGCTTCACGTGTATGGGGTTATATGGATTTTCCTGCCTCGTTTTTTGCCCCCCTCCGTGACGCGTTGGCGGTAAGCCTCTTGTGCATGTGTGGGTGAGAGCGCATTTTGTGTGTGTGTATGTGTGTGTGTGTGTGTGCGCGCCCTCCGAAAAAGAAGCTAGTAGGAGGAAGAGGACTCGGTGATTTGCCTGAGGGAGGGCGGTGTGTTGGTTTTCTAAGCAGCGGGGTGGGGTGGGGTGGGGTGGGGGGGGGTTGCTCACTTTTGCCCAATTTTGAACCGCGGCGCCACTAGCTGCCGTCGTCTTTTTAAGTCCCTTCGAATCTAATTAGTACGTGCATACTGAATCAAAAGTTAACAGTTTATACGTTTTCGAATTCAGCGTGTTTAATTAATCGACAAGTGTTCTCGCATTCTTAATTTTCATGCAAGGGGGAAACAAACTCTGAATTTTTGTGAATTTTTATTGATGTTTCGCTTGAATGTTACCTACATTTCAGAGTTGTTTCCCCCACCACCCGCGTTTTATTAAAATCTTAATATAACGTCATTACGGCTAGGTCGAGCGCTCTAAGGCTGGTTATGAGGTTCTATATACTCTGCGTGGCCGCGATATCTCTTCCCTCCACACGAAGAAGTCTTATCCATTCCGTCTCCAGCTCCAGCTGTCTGCCGCGCCGCCCGCCTCCCCCGCAGCCCGCGACCCTCCGTCACGTTTTCTATAACGTACCTCTGGGGGTCGCTATGCGCCTCGCATTTGCACCCGATGTCGATCTCCTTGACGTCCTTTGCCGTCTCGTCGCGCGCGCGCTGCGCCGTCATTTGCTTTGAATATCACGGCGTCATAGCGTCCCTTCTGTCACGCCCCACCCGCTGCTGCTGGAGAATCGAATCCGCGCCAAATACCTTATTACGGTATTCCATCCCGTCTGTCGCGCTGATTACGGCTGGAATATAAACCGACGGCTGCTGGCGCACTCTGCATGATCCGTGTGACTGGTTCCCCCGTGGGGTGGGGCGGTTTGGGGCGGGGCGTGGCGTGGTGTGGTGCGGGGGGGGGGGGGGGGCAGGGGCGCTGCATCAGTGTCGAGTGTATGTGACTTGTGATCTCTGCCTGACACCGCTCGCTCCGCCCGGGATGCAAGCCTTCTCCTCACTTCCCGGGTGGAAGGATCTCCACTTTGAAATGTAAAAGCTAACAATAAACCGACTGAAATTCTTGTTGCAGTTCGACCTTAATTTACATGTACTGCAGTTACAGATAATACTTACTCATAGATGCACTTAAATTTTACAAAGTAATGATAGTCAAACTATTGAATATCACGTGCGGTTGAAAAGTAGTTGAACTGCAGAAAAGTGTAAACTATTTGCAGATTTTTGAAGTTAAACTACAACTTGACTATAGTCAAAATGCAACAATTTCGGACCGTTTGCAGTTAAACTATAGTTTACATATGCAGTGTGTCTTTAGATTGAGTTTGTAGTTCGAACTTAGTTCAGTTGCACATTGTTTCTTTTTCGGACTATGCATAAGCCCCATTGTCATATGCACATTAAGTAGAGTTCAAATTTTCTAAAAAAAGAAAAATTCTTCCTCTTCTTTTTCTTTCTTCTCAAGCGCCTTCCGCCTCAGTATTTTATTTCACATTTTACTTCATTGTTGCATATTTACTTACCTTTTGATGATGACGTTTGAGCGGCTGATGTCTGGAGTTGAACCCCGGACCTCGGAGCTGATAGCCCGTCATGCTGACCACTCAGCCACTGGGACACCATAGCTTGGTATCGCAGTAACATGGTGTCATGCCAAGGGTCTCAGCCAGCCGGCCTACTGGTCTAACTACAGTTTAACTCCAGTTTGTTTGCCATGTAACTGTGGCTCCTGTTGGATTTCTTAGCTTTGTTTGTTTTCTGACTAAACATGTTCCTTTCTCGGCCCCGCCTCCTTGTTTCATACCCCAAAAATCTAAACTTCGGTTGTTCGTGATTTCTTAACCGGGGATGTCGGTCAAGTACTTGGATAGTAGCCTGACTGCTGCAGGACCCCACCAAAGGACAGGGGTAGCCGGGCCGGGGTAGCCCCAGTGACGTGGAAATATGGAAAAACCACCGGCTGTTTGGCAAGTTCGAGATGGGTATAATCCCCGTACGTAGGGTGCCTACGGGACGTGAAACCTCACAGATCAGGATCAGGTACAAAGTCATTGTAGTTGCAACTGAGGCTAGAAGGAAAGATTGCCCCACAAAAGTAAACTCTACAACATCGCCTCACATTGAACAACAAGAATTCTAGAGAACACACAACATGTGCGTTGTCACATGGAGTCGATTGATAAGTTAAGTGCAAACATATTGTGAGGGACAGGGAATGTGGGAAAGGAGGCAGGAGCGAGGGGCCAAAACACGTCTATTCTCAAAGAGAAGCTGTACAGAAGTGAGCGTCACAACAGTTGTTACTAAGTAACAGCGCGGGGCGTCAGGGCGCATGCGCGGCGCTGCGTCCCTTAGTGGAGGGAGTGGCACGACCCCAACATTATCCCCCCCTTCGAAAGAAATGTACCGATACAACCGCGAATACAAAAAATGGCTCGATGCCCTACAAACGCGACCATGAGTAAAACGAATTTCGGTACAATTTCGGTACGAAAGCGGTACAATTTAGAACTCAGGGCGGGGAACCACAGGTGAAAGTCTGTCCACGTGCACAATGCGGGGGCGCGCGTTCGCCTTCCCCTCGAGCCGTATTTGTAGCACCACGTCGTTGACAACGCGCTCGACCACGTAGGGGCCGGCCCACCAGGACGCCAGCTTGGGAGGGTGGCCGACGCGCCTCCGCGGGTCGAAGAGCCACACCTTGCTGCCGACCGCGTAGGCAGGCCGCTTGGCCCGCAGGTCATAGCGCTCCTTCATCCTGAGGGAGGCCAGGTCGGCCCGCTCTCGGACCGTGTGGTGCAGCTCCTGGAGGCGGCCGTACAGCCACGCCGGGTAGTCGCACCTGGGCATGCGCGGGACCGGTTGGTGGGGGTGGTGGCCTCGGGCCAGGGACGGCGGCAGGTTGACGTCCCTCCCGAACATCATCATCGCCGGGGACACCCCGGTGCTTGCGTGCGGCGCAACCCGCAAGCTCAGCATGACCAAAGGAACCTGCAAATCCCATGAGTGTTGGTCATGCCGGCAAAGAATGGCAAGCTGCTGCACCAGCGACTTGATCAGCCTCTCCACGGCGCCGTCCGACTGAGGATGGCCCGGAGTGGTGCGCGTCTTGCGTACACCCATAAGGTCCAGCACCGCCTTGAACACTTTCCCTTCAAAAGTACGGCCCTGATCAGAATGAAGCTCAGCAGGGGCGCCAAATCTGGAGAAAATGTGATCCACCAAGGCCCGGGCTACAGTCTCAGAGTGCATGTCGGGCACAGGGATGGCTTCCGGCCATCGCGTGAAATAATCCACAGCAACGACAATGTACCGGTTACCTCGGCGAGTAGTAGGAAAACCTGAGACCAGATCCACGGCGACTCGCTCGAACGGCACACCCACGTTGTAGGGACGCAAGGGAGCCCGGGGGCGCGCGTTCGGTCCTTTCCTCCGTCGACAGGCGTGGCAGGACAAGACCCACAGCTTGGCCTCGGTGCACATTCCTGGCCAATAGAAGTGCAGCCGAACTTTCGCCACGGTCTTGTTCCGGCCGAGGTGGCCGCCGGACCCGGGCTGGTCGTGGAAGTAGCCGAGGACACGCGGGATGAGGGCACGGGGAAGGACAGCCTGCCTGGAGACGCGCTGACTTTGAGTGTCCTCAAACCGCCGGCAGAGGATGCCGTCGTTGACCTCAAGGGACGCCCACTGCAGCCAGAGAGCCTTTGTTCTCGCGCTAGAATCAGACAGGGCAGCGGCCGCCGGGCGCTCCCCTCGTCGCATGGCGGTCAGGATCGGCAGGATGTCCAGGTCCGTGCTCTGCGCGGCCCGCAGCTCAGCCGGGGTCGGGAGCAGGGCGTCCTCGGCACGCGTGGCGTCGACAGCAACAGCCAGCTGCTGAGGGCGGCGCTCGGTGCGGGTGCAATGCGGGCAGTCCGCATCGCAGGGGCGACGCGAGAGCGAATCGGCATTGCCGTGATCCTTACCAGGCCTGTGAACAACAGTGAAGTCATACGCCTCCAGTCGCTCCAGCCACCTTGCTAGTTGGCCCTCGACAGAATCGCGGATGGTGCGCACCCACTTGAGCGCTGCGTGATCCGTACGGACCAAAAACCGTGCTCCGGTCAGGTAATGATGGAAATGAGCGACTGCTGCGACGATGGCGTAGAGCTCCTTGCGCGTCACGCAGTAGTTTCGCGCAGCCTTGTCGAGTGTCTTGCTCCAGTAGGCGATCACGCGCTCCTCCCCCTGCTGCACCTGCGAAAGGACGGCTCCCAGGGCAAAGTTTGAAGCGTCGCAATCCAGAATGAAGTGACCGCCCTTCGGATCTGGATAGCAAAGAACTGGCGGTGAGCAGAGCGCTGTCTTGAGGCCGTCGAACGCAGTCTGTGCAGCAGGAGTCCACTCGAAGACGCGTGATTTCTGCATCAGGGCGTGGAGGGGGGCAGCCAGCTTGGCGAAGTCCCGGATGAAGCGGCTGTAATACTGGGCGAGACACAGGAAACTGTGCAGCTCGTCCTTGATCCTCGGAGTAGGCCAGGAACGGATCTTCTCCACTTTAGCCGGGTCTGTCGTCACTCCGCCAGCAGAAATGACGTGCCCCAGATAACCTAGCTGAGTAGTGAAGAGGGTGCATTTCTTGGGGTTAAGCAGAAAATTGGCTGAGCGAATTTCAGCAAATACCCGAGCCAAATTTTGCAAAGCCTCGTTGAAAGTTTTCCCCGGCACGACTATGTCATCCAAGTACACCCTCGCGATGTCACTTGGCACAAGCCGGTCCATCAAACGCTGAAATGTAGCAGGGGCATTGCACAGGCCAAAGGGCATGCGTAAAAACTCATACAACCCATGCCCGGGCACGCAGAACGCGGTTTTGGGTATAGCAGACTCGGCCAACGGAATGTTCCAATACCCACACTTCAGATCCAGGGAGGAGAACCATGATGCACCGCGGAGAGAGTCCAAAATGTCATCTATCCGGGGAAGCGGGTAGGCGTCCTTTCGCGTCACACTGTTGAGCCGGCGGAAGTCAATAGCGAAGCGGGTAGAGCCGTCCTTCTTGCCCACCAGCACGACAGGTGACGCCCACGGGGACTGCGACGGGCGGATGACACCCTGCTCGACCATCTCCTTGACGCACTTGTCGGCCACCTCTTGCTTGTGGAAATCCAGCCGCCGCGGCGCCTGCTTGATGGGGGCGGTCGATCCAGTGTCGATTGCATGCTCGACGAGCAGACACTGGCCGATCTCGCCGTTGCAGGAGAAAATGTCCCTGTAAGCAGACAGGAGTGCGCCCACCTGCTGCTGCTGTGACGGGGACAGATGAGCGGCGGCATTGCTGGCCAGCGCCGCAAGAGGCGGAGGAAGGCTTGCGTCGTCGCCCGGGGCGGCCGCCTGGACTGTGGTGACCGGCGCCTGCTGGAGCACACCGAGACGGGCCAAACACGCCGACTTGCGGATGGTGATGGCGCGGGCGCTGGTGTTGTGTACCAAGACACAAAGGCTGCGGGGATCCGCCTCTGTGGCATCTGCGAAAAGCTCAGGTACAACTACCACACCTGGACGCCAGAGCGGCGCGTGCACCTCGGCGGCGGCGACGCGTGCGATGGAGATGTCCTGGACGGGGGCGGCGGAGGGCTCGAGCGGAATAACGCGTCGCTCAGGCCCCTCCCGGTACGAATGGGTGGCCAGCCCACTCGCACCGGGGCCAGTGGGAACAAACGGCTCAACCACTGGGCGCTCCACGCGACTTTCCGCCGTGCCAGGCAATCCTGTGGGAGCGAACGGCTCAACCACATCGCAACCGTCAACCCTGACGGGGACACGCTGACAGGTGCCCGGCTGGAGGGTGACGGCGTGAACCGCCTCCACCCGCATGGACAGCTCGAGCGGGGACGGGGCGACGGTGACGCGCTCCAGGGGAACGCGCTTGGCAGAGGGACGCAGGACCATGGAGTCGGCGTCGATGTCCAGGTTCGAAACGTGCGCCGCGATGAAATCGCCCCCAAGTAGGCACTCATCGTGGACGTCGCCCTCGTACACCCAAATCGGCACAGAAACATTGGCAAACTGAAATGTAACGTACCTCGGCCCGTACAGGGGGGCCATGGCCGCGGCCACGCCGGCACATCGCATCTGGAGCGCAGAGGACGGCGGCGGTCCGTCCGGGAGGAGTCCGCGCTTGAGCACCGTGAGCTGGGCGCCCTGGTCCAGCAGGAACCGGCAGGAAGTTCCATTGACGCGGCCGTCGATGTACCATGCGACGCGGGGTGGCGGCGCCGCTGCGCGCGGCGGAGGGGTTGGGGGGCTGAGGGGGGGCTGCGCCTGTGTTGAGCGCACAGCAGCCGACGGCGTGCCCGCGGCCGCGGCTAGCGGCCGTTTCCCGAACCGCCGTCGTTGTTGTCGCGCGGGCGGCGGCGGTCGCCGCTGCTGCGGCGGCGGTCACCACTGCTGCGGCGGCGGTAGCTGCGGGAGCGCCCACCAGGTCGCGCATGATGCGCACGGGGGCAGCGGTCCCGGAAGTGGTCCGTGGCGCCACAGGTCCAGCACTCGCCGCGTGAGCGAGGAGGAGCTCCCCTAGGCTCGCGCTGAGGCGGCGAGCGGGACCTCGCGCGGGCTCCGGCGTCACCGCACAGAGCGCTCCGCAGCGTGTCCAGGGCCGCAAGCACAGCGGCGTTGGGTCGACCTGCAACGGCGGGAGCAACCCGCCGCACCTCGACACCTGCAGTGTCGTCGGGCACGTGACCGCTAGAGTGGGCGGCCGAGGACGTGGACGGGCCTGCCTCCGCCGACACCTGAGCTACCCGGGCACGCTTCACGCTAGGCTCCATAGCGTCGACGGCCTCGATGTGGACCGCGGCGGCCAGGGCGTCGTTCAGGGTCGCGGGCTGGCGCAGGCGGACTGCGCGGCGCACATCGACGTCGGCGACGCCGGCCAGGAAGGCGTTCCGGGCGAACGTCTCAGCGGCGTCGTCGGGCCAGCCGGGATAGGCACGCCGGACGAGCGTGCGCAGGTCGTTCGCAAAATCTCGCAACGACTCACCAGGGCGCTGCACGCGCTTCTGTAGCTCGGCCTCGGCGACAGCACCCTGGGGCGCAGCGTAGTGCTCCGACAGCCGGGTGCGGAGACGCTCGTAGTCCTGCTGCGCTTCAGCGGGCAGGGACAGGACCACGTCCGCCGCGGGGCCCCTTGAGAGCATTGAGGAGGCGGCGACCACGCTCCTCAGCGGACCAGCCCCTGGCGTCGGCGGCAGCAGCGAACTGGATGTCGAAAACATGCCATACCCTCTTTCCGTCGAACTTCGGGACAGTGATGCCCTGGTCCCGCGGGCGGGGGTCGGCGAGGCGATCCACGAGCTCAGCTTGGCGTTCCTGCAGCGCCGCCGAGAAGGCAGCCCACCGAGCCAGAGTCTCCGCGAGGGCTGGCGGCGGCGAGGGCGGGCGGTCACGGCGCTGCTCACGCTCGCGATCACGGCGTTGCATGGTGCAGGCTTCCCAAATCCCACTTCTGACACCAAATGTGAGGGACAGGGAATGTGGGAAAGGAGGCAGGAGCGAGGGGCCAAAACACGTCTATTCTCAAAGAGAAGCTGTACAGAAGTGAGCGTCACAACAGTTGTTACTAAGTAACAGCGCGGGGCGTCAGGGCGCATGCGCGGCGCTGCGTCCCTTAGTGGAGGGAGTGGCACGACCCCAACAATATTCACACTCACTAACTGCAAAATAAATTACTATCTTTCCTTATAAATAACAAGAGTGCTTTTGCGATATAAGTGTAGAAGCAGCTGCTTATACGAGTTGAAGCCAAAAGTATACTCCAAGACGCAGTGTTTTTTAACTTTTTAGTCGTTTTTATGCGTAGTCAAGGACTCTAGCTAGTATGATTTTCTAAACGGTAAAATATCCTTTCTACGATTGTACATGCAACTATAGTTCCAACTACTTTCACAAACTGTAGCCAACATTAGAAATGTAAAACCAGTAAAATTGCCGTCATTGTATAGTTTCAACTACAGAAAAGGATATGAGTTATTGTTTGCAGAAAAACATTGTTTAGTTCAGAGTTTTAGATAGCAGTTCACAGCTACAGTTTGGGTAGTGCAGTTTAAACTACAGTCTAAATCGAGATCCTTCCACCCGGGTTTTCCCTGGGAGAGAAAGAGCGAGAGATAGAGAGAGAGGGAGGGAGGGAGGGAGGGAGAGAGAGAGAGAGAGAGAGAGAGAGAGAGAGAGAGAGAGAGAGAGAGAGAGAGAGAGAGAGAGAGAGAGAGAGAGAAGAGGAGAGGGGTGGGAGGGGGGGGGGGAGAAAGAGAAGTAGCAGGCGCTTCCTGCCAGACGACCCTGATCCCCGACGTCAACGAAGACGACTCTGCCAAAATAAGACTCACTGACGCCGCTTCGCGTTTGATCATGAGGAGGGAATGGAAAGGAGAAGAAGGAGCGGAGCAGCGACAGTGAGGATGAGGATGAGGACGGCGGGGGGAAAAATTGAGCGAAGACAAAAAGAGAAAGAAGGGAATAATCTCGCACATCAAAGCGCCCGGGAGAAGAATAGGCCGGCCCGCTGCACTGTCCGTCCGCCCTGTGACACGGACGCCTCCTCCGCTAGCGCCCCTACCAGAAATTGGAAACAGGAACGCGTGAAATTCGCGAAAGTGGCGCGAACGCCGCCCACCGCACCCCACCCCGCCCCGCCCCGCCCCGCCCCGCCCCGCCCCGCCCCGCCCCGCCCCGCCCCGCCCGGGTGGGTGCACGGCGCAGCCCAGCGCAGGCACAGCGTACTTGGCGCGGCGCGCGGATCACTCGAGTCTGCCATGAGGAGATGCGGGACGGCGCTTGGGGTCGTGGACCGCTGCTCCGCCCCGCCCCGCCCCGCCCCGCCCCCACCCCGCCCCGCCCCGCCCCGCCCCGCCCAGCCCAGCCCCGCCCAGCTCCGCCCAGCCCCGGTCTGGGGGGTACTTTTAACAAGGCCTCTCGGGACCAGCTCAGCCCGCAGCAGCAGGGCGAGCTCTGATGTCCTCGGACTCGAGAGCGCCCACGAAAAAAGCACCCCCTCTCGGGCGAATATGTACCGCACATGCGGTTTTGTGAAAGATCCCCGTGACGACATTCTCTAGTGGCGTGAGGCAGAAAGTTGGGGTTGGGCGTTGGGGGTGGAATGGAACACTGCAGCGGTAGAGAGGCGACTCAGCGCCGGGTTGCTGAAAGTGAAAGTTGAAAAAACTCTCCCGCAGTCTCTGACCGCTCGAACACACAGACGCACGGTCCTCTTTTGATATGACAGGAGCACAACAGCGAGAAGCTGCCGCAGTGACCCGCCCCCGCCCCCGCCCCCGCTCACTAACACACGCCCACGCGCGCACGCGCGCACACACACATGGTACGGTTATCCCCCTTGCTCCCGACCCGTAAACATGTTCGCATTTTTCCACGCCTGCTTGAGGCCCTCCCCCCTTTCCCCTGTATAGCAGACCCCGCGACGATAGCGCTTCGTTGCCGCGTCCCCTCCCCTCTCCCCTTTACCTCCCTGCACACACGGACCGTCGCAACCCTTTCCTCTTAAAAAAAAAACAACATATACACGCTCGCACATACTCCCACACATGCTCTCTCTCTCTCTCTCTCTCTCTCTCTCTCTCTCTCTCTCTCTCTCTCTCTCTCTCTCTCTCTCTCTCTCTCCCTCTCTCTCTCTCACACTCACACACAATACTCTGACCCCTCCCTTCACCACCTCTCTTGTAAGGACCTCTTGTTCTCCCCCCCCCCCCCTGTTCTCATCCCCTCACTCCTCATCTCACTATCGTCTCCCGCTCTTCGCCTCTGTCCCATGCCTCACCACCACCTCCTCCTCCTCCTCCTCCTCCTCCTCCTCCTCCTCCTCCTCCTCCTCCTCCTCCTCCTCCAAGTGTGAAGCATTCCCCTGGATTCTTCAACGTCCTAATTACCCGGGGATGTGCCGTGGGGCGCCCGGCCGGGTCCCTTCGGGGTGCATTAGATGCATCCCGTGTGTCACCACCACGCGGCCGCTCTCCTCTCGCCCTCGGAGAGCGTGGCGTGGAGGGAAAGTTTTATTTGACAGAAGGGGAATCTTTTCCTGCTCTTCCTTCAGGGGCAAAATTATCAACTCCCTCGATTTGTATAGCTCCCAAGTGTGTGAATGTCACACACTTCTAGGTGTGTGAATGCCCATTTGTGCACGTAGGGGCCAAAGTGTGTGAATTTCCAAGGAACGTTCGCACCTTTACGTTCTCAAGTGTACGAATGGGCCAAGTGTATGACAGTTGCATAATTGTGTTTCAAGTGTATGATAATGCGATTCCTCCCCTTTTCCGAATAATTTCCCGTCCTTTTTATTTCCCCCCTTGATAATTTCTTAGATTTTAATTTTCACGATTGACTTGTCAAGGATACTCCCAGAAAACGGTGTTCTTGCGGTTACAGTAGAATAAGTCAAAAACAGTCCAGAACATCTACTTGAAATGAGCATGTGGAACTTGAACCAAGTACATTATATGCTTGGTTCAAGTTCCACATGCTCATTTCAAGTATAGATGTTCTCGACTGTATTTGACTTCTACTGTAATCAAGAGCACCGTTTTCTGGGTGTATCAGTGGCACTACCTACTCGAGCCGCGAAACACGGAATCCGATTAGCTCTCTCAGCTCCTCCACCCTGCCTCACCCTGCCCCCCACCCTCTCCCGATCCTGCTGCTACAGCTCTCCTTTGCGCTTCGCGTTTTTTTTTTTTTTTCAGTGACATAGACCTATAGGTCGCAAAAGTGAGAGGGATAGGTGGATGGGGGAGACAAGTCACTGCTTTGCCCAGGCATTTATTTTCCTGATCACTTTGTACAATTTGATTTTAATTTTTACTGCATTTCTTTATTTGTAATGAGTGTTCTTTGTTGTTTGGAGGAGACGCAGAAAGTGAGGGTAGGCTGAGCAGCGGGAGACCTGAAAAGAGGTGAGGAGGGGCGGTTGAGCGAGTGGCAGAACGAGGGTCAAGCACCAGCGGTGTCAAACCTGCTTCATGCTTTGCTAGACTCAGAGCAAATTTTTCTCTCCCCCACCCCTGCGCCATTTATTTTTTAGGAAGCATTTGTTTTCGTTGGAAGTGGCCCGCTGAGCTGCGTGTGTGTGCGTGCGTGCGCGCTCAACGCGGTCTTTCCTTATTAACGCCGGCTCCGCGCCGAGGAGGTCGCACAGGCTTAGCGAGGACTAAATAAATCCACCGCTCAGAAAATCCGCCCCGCCTTTTCCCCCCTTTTTTATTTTTCCCCCCGCGTCTAATTTACATATAGCGCTACCATTAAAACGTATCCTCAATTTGCAAGTGGTTCGCGTCTAGGGCTGGCGCACCTCTCACGCCCGCGCCGCTCACCTGTGTCTGGCCTGGCGTCCGGGGGCCTGTCCGTCACATGGCATCCTCCCCCCCCCCCCCCCCGCTTCCCCATCCTCCCTCCGGAGAGCAACTGCTGATTCACTACTGCATACATCCACCCACCCACCCTGCCTCCCTCCCTCCCTCCCTCCCTCCCTCCCTCCTGCCTCCCCTCCTATAAGCTGGCGACGATGGGGTTAAAAGCTGTTGTGCCAACTGAGTTACCGAACAAAAACCTGCCCGCCTGGTCCGCGCAAGTTTGCTGAAGGGTTCTGGGAGCCGCGGCCCGGGCTGGTCTGGCGGGGCGGGGCGGGGCAGGGCGGGGCCGCTGGGACCGGCCGCAGGGCTAAAAGGACACAGGAGACAGCTCAGTGGAGGGAGGTTTGGCCGGGACCGTCTAGTCACGGCTAGTCGCCAACTTGTACAAACTTCGGGAAATCGCTGTGCGCGCGCCGGTGCGGGGCGGGGGCGCTGCTGCAACCTGTTTCCCAGCCGCTCATGGGGGACTTCCGCCGGGCCGGGAGTGCGCGCGTGCGGGGTTGCGGGGGTAGGTAAGGGCGGAGGGTGGTAATGCACTTTTGCAGGGTGCACATTCCGTGTCATTCCCCGAGATTGGACGAAGCGGACCGGAGCCTGATTGTGTTAGCCTCCAGGGGCCTCCAGCCCGCCGTGCGGCCTCCAGCCAGGCCAGAGCGGCCTCCAGAGGCCCTGCCTGCAGCCCAGCAGCACCCGGCGCCAGCCCCCGCGCGCTGACTAGGGGGCGGTTAATCATGCAAACTGTGGCGTGTGATTTTCTTCAAGAGATTTTACAAAGTTCTTTTACCAAAGAATTTTTCGAGTGGGGCAGGAAGTGTGGCCAGGCAATATACAGTACAGTACAGGGGGAAATCACTCTTACAAGGTGGGTAAGTTATTTATTTTTATTTTTATTTTTGTGACATTTTAAATTTGATTTTCAAGGAAATTTTGTCACTTGATTGTTAATTTTGATCGTTTCCCCCATTTTTCAAATGTTTAAAATTTTATTTCGGGTTTGTTGTTTATTTTTTCGATTTTTCGAATTTTTCTGTATCTTTTATCTATTTTTCTATCTAATTTTTTTTTTGATGATTTTTTGTGGGCCGTACAATATTTTTTCGAAGACACCCTCGCCACTCGGAATTTTCCTTTTTGAAAAGGATTTCTTGAACAAAAGTCACGGACGCCACGATCATAACTTTGTGTTGCTCTTACCACTGTGACAATTGCTGCTATACTACTGATCAAAGTGGCGCTAATGGCCCTTTATCCCCGCAAGGCACCGTACGCCTCCCTCAGTCCAACACCTAACCCCTGGCCGGCCACAAAAGTGTCCGGCAGTGCCGCAACCCTCGAGTAGTGCGCCAAGTCACACTACCGCGTCTTTGGCTGTACCACACCAGAGGGGCACAACTGGAGGCTCTCTCTCTCTCTCTCTCTCTCTCTCTCTCTCTCTCTCTCTCTCTCTCTCTCTCTCTCCCTCTCTCTCTCTCTCTCTCTCTCTCTCTCTCTCTCTCTCTCTCTCTCTCTCTCTCTCTCTCTGTGCGCGCGCGCGCCTGTGCGTTTGTGTGTGTCCCTCTGTAGGGCTTTGCAAGCGTCTCTATCCAGCGGGAGCAGGGAGAGTGTTAGTGGAAGGCTCTGTAGGGGAGGGGGGGGGGACGGCAGGAGGTGAGGGAGGTGGAGAGGGACTACTATTAGACGCACATGTGTCTGAGTGGGATTAGATAGGGCATTAGCCATGCACCCTGCAGCGGCGTTGGAGAGGAGGGCCGGGCCCTGTGAGGCCCTGTTGGGCCCTGCGGGGCCGGGCGGGGCCGGGCGGGGCCGGGCGGGGCCGGGCGGGGCCGGGCGGGGCCGGCCGGCCGGGTGAGCGTGGGCGGTTAGGCCTTTGCCTCCTCCCAGCCCAGCCCGACGGCATCCTCGGTTTTGCCAAAAACTCTTACCATACCATATTTGACTGGGATGTGACTATTGGGGTCCCGCACCTGCCGGGCGCTGCCGATACGCGGCGCGGGCAGTCCGCCTCGCGTCGCTTACCTCGTGTCCTCGTGGTCCCGTCCCAGGGCAGGGCGTGTGAGTGTGCAAAGTGAGAGGTCGTGTGGCAGGCAGAATCGCAGCCCGCGCCGGCGAGCACTTGGAGTAGTGCGGGCAGACTGCCTTCCAGGGGCTCAAGTACCTTGCGGCCACCCTGTATGACATTCTTCCGAGGAGAGAGACGGGTGGGGGGGAGAGAGAGAGAGAGAGAGAGAGAGAGAGAGAGAGAGAGAGAGAGAGAGAGACGTGTGCGCATAATGGTATGCTGTCAAAGGACGCGTATGTAGCCGTGCGCACTTGACGCGCAATTTGCAGTGTGGGCGGGAGCGAGACGGACCGGGCCGCGGGCCGCGGGTGCGACAAGGAGAGCGGCATTATACTTTCTACGCGGGCCGGGCCGGGCCGGGGTCCCCTCGGGCCTGGAGCAGATGTTGCAGCATGCAGACTCAGCAGTTTGAGCTGCGGCAGGGTGCGAGGGGTGCAGTTTTTGGTTGGGAAGGGAGCGGGGAGGGGTGGAAGGGGTGGTGGCGGCGGTGGTTGTGAGTCCAAGGTTTGCTCGCGTGGCGTCGCACGATAGAGGACTCTTGCTGCTGTTTTCCAAACCTGTCCGTGCACAATATTTAAACATCCGCCCCCACCTTCTACCTCTCCCCTATTCCCTTTTCACTCCTCTCTCTCTCTCTCTCTCTCTCTCTCTCTCTCTCTCTCTCTCTCTCTCTCTCTCTCTCTCTCTCTCTCTCTCTCTCTCTCTCCTCTCTCCTCTCTCTTAAAAATACAAATGACGTGACCCTGTAAAACGCCCTGCCCGGCCTGCTCTCATCAGACTTGCACGAACCCCCCACCCCTCCCACCCCGCACCCTGTAACCGCCACCTTCTCTATCTCCTCGCTTCCGACGACGGCGCGCGACACACGAGTGCATTTTGTAGAACGGCGCCGGGGCAAGGACGTCCCAATGACGTGTCGCACCAGACGAAAAGCGATGAGAAATTGACCAGGAGGCGTCTCAACAGCAGCAGGCGGAGGTAAAGAAAGAAACGCCGATATCGGTTTGTTGCCGTGCGGTATGGCGTGGCGTGGGGCGTTCGGGACTGCGGGGGGGGGGGGGTGCTTTCTCGCCAGCAGCGCTCGAGTGAGCGAGCGAATCAATAGTCTAATAGGCGCCGCGCCGTCTGCAAAGCCCAGACAGAAGCTATAAAACTGTGACGACTCTCCGGTGCGACACGGCCGGGGCCGGGTCCCCGACCAGCCTACTTGTTTGCGCCGCAGCCACACAAGTGAAATGAACTCTTTCACTCTTTCTGCAATACTTCTTTTCCCGACGGGAGTTTTTAGTGGTTTCAAACTTTTATTGTTATATTGTTTTTTATACATCTAGTATTACTAATAAATAATATTCCACTGCAATCAAAAATCGGTTTTCGTTGAATCAACGGATTTGACTTTGATTAGGAATATATCTAATTTTTCCCCTGGCTCATGAAAAATTTTCAAGGACTCAACGGAAATTCTATTGAATCAGTGGAAAATTTCCTTAAATCATGGTAAATTCTCCATAAGTCATAGGAAAAATAGACAATATTCCTATTCAACGTCAAATCCGATGTTTGAACGGAAGAACTGTTTTCTGTTTTCTGCAGGTGTGTGTAAGGAATAAGTCCTCACTCATGTTTGACTCATGTGGCCGTCAACACAAAACTGTGAAACTTGTATGTACGTTTCTGCGCCGTGTGCTAGTACTGCTCAAAGGATTCTCAAAAACCCTATAATATCCCGGGAGCCCTTAAGTATGTACTCGCAGCCGCCGCTGGGTATCCGCCGACAGGAATGGTGAAAATAAGAAGGGGAGACAAGGGCACGGGAGTAGTGCACGTGACGCGCGCGAATGTCGCCAGATCGTGTGGGGCGTACCCGCGGCGGGCCACACGTGCGAGCGGCGGGGAATATGGGAGGAAACATCGGCTTGCTGCATGGAAGGGGATAGAATATTTGGTGTTTGAGGACACGTGTCGGCTCCTCCCGGGCCGAGCCGCTTTCCCCATTGTGTGTATCGACTCGGCCCCGGGCCGGCCCGATGCCCCCGAATAACGCCGCGCGGGTACGGCGGCGAGGAAGGACTACGTGTCAACGACACGGCCGATGTGACGGCGCATCAAACGAGACGTCAGCCACACGGCGCCGCCGCCGCAAGTCCACGGCAGTTGGGCCTTTAGGTGACAGTGTCGTCGTTGGGAACCTGGATGCTAGAAACTGCTCTCGATGTGCTATAATGTGTGTAGCCCTTTTTTGGGTAGCTATTTGTTTTTCAACTCCTCCGCTTCCGACACATTTACACTGGAAACACAAATGTGCGAATGTCGTACACCTGGATGTGTGCGAATGCCCGTTCCTACACTTGAGGACGTTAAGATGTGAGTTTTCCGTGGAAATTCACACACACTGAGATAAATGTTTCATTGCAGCCATAAATTTTTTTTTCATCGATTCCGTTTGGTCATGGGCATCAAAATTTTAGTCACAGTAACTAAACCTTTGGTTAGAGCAACCAAAATTTCGGTTACTGCAACTAAAATTTTGATACCTATTACTAACCGGGACCGACCGAACAAAATTTGATTATGGGTATATCAAAATTTTGATGGCTGCAACGAATCATTTCTCTCAGTGCACTTGGGTCTCCAAGTGCACGAATGGGCATCCACACACCTACAAGTGTGTAACGTTCGCACACCTAGAAGTGTGTGACATTCACACACCTAAGTGTGTGACACACATCTAGAAGTGTGTGACATTCACATACCTGTAAGAGTGTGACATTCATACAGGAAGAGTGTGACATTCACACACTTGCTCTTCCAGTGTCGCGACATTTGAAATTGACGCGAACATGACGCGGGACAATGCGTGTCTATTGACGGCCGCGCTGGTCCGGCCGCGACCGCTGCATTACTCATCGTGGGCGCTAGTTCTCAATGTCTGCTCGTCCGTCACGACCCGCCGGTAATTATCTAATTTCGTTGCCTAATAATATGCAAATGCGCCGAGTAGGAGAGTAATTGCTTTTAGGAATGGACTTACTGCTACGACGGCGCTTCCTTCCGAAAGCAAGGAGAGAGAGAGAGAGAGAGAGAGAGAGAGAGAGAGAGAGAGAGAGAGAGAGAGAGAGAGAGGGAGGGAGGGAGGGAGGGAGGGGGTAAATGGATGAGGGAAAAAGATCTTTTTGCTCATGTTATCTGTGCGGGGCGGCCCGACACGCAGGGGGTAATGCATAGGCCACGGGAACTGAACAGAACCGGCTGGGCTGGCGGGTGCGTGTGCTGCGCCTCGCCGCCGCGTCGCCATTATGCCAGCTGAATAAAGAAAATGGAATTGAAACGTCGGCCGGGTCTTTGACGTTTTCGCGCAGTGCGCAGCCGGTCTCAACCCCTCGGTTTTAGCTCGTGCACTGGAAACACCGGAAAGACACTCGTCTGCTCTTTATCCACGCGTCTTGATGAAGATTTCTTTTACAAGTGTCGTGTTAATAAGCTCGCATGCTTTCCTATAAATGAAACCATCGGATCGCTCGGAAAATTTCCGTTGGAACTAGCCCATTGTGAACTTATGTCCACTACCAGTAAAATCGAGTGAAGAGAGGGGGATCATGGGCTGATTACAGTTTGTGTATGTTGCCTAGCTATCAGGAGGCTCCCTATAGAGGACAAACGGGCGCCATGCTCCCCCCTCCCTTACACCGCCATCCTCGACATCAGAGTCATGGTTTACTTAATTCTTCTCATTCCTCTTGACAGCTTTCGGTAGAGTTCGGAACATTACAACGTGTACGCATGTTCGAACGGAAGTAACGCGCCAAATCCTATGGTCTCATTGAATATAAATCTTAAAATACTGCTTTTAAAAAAAATGGTGATATTTGTAAATTTGTGATATTTGTGAGCTTCATTCCAATCTTTACTGTGGTCTTACTGAAACGCGTTGACTCTGCCCTCGCTTATATTTTTAGTTACGACGACCCTCTTTGCGGAAGGCCGCGTGTATATAGCTTTTACACATGCGACACACTGCGAGTACGCACTTGGGCGTGCGTGGCAGTCGCGCACTTGCAGCGCCGGGCCAGCGTCCTGTCCAGGCCCAGCCCGGTCGGGCTGGCCATTCCACCCGCGGGCTGTTTTTCCTCCAACGCGAAGCAGCGCACTCTATAATTTGGTTGCAAATCATAGCACCGCCACAGAGAGCTGCGCGGCGTGGCGTGGAGCATAAAGTAACCAAACAAGAGGTAAAACCCTTATGGGGTTTCCGGTACGCAATTCTGCGGAGGAAGCCAGGACGCAACCTCGCAGGCGTACCAACCTGACATGCGAAAGTTGCTTATTTCGCAAGCCCTCTGAACGCTTACATACTACTTCTATCCAAAACAAAATAAAAAAATTGTAACAAAAGAACTACATACTACACCACACAATAACATTTACACCCCAAGAAGGCTTTTGAAATATTGTTTTCTTCGTTCGGGAATGTTGGCGTGAAAGCGACGAGACGCGCTGGGCATCGGCCGCCATTACGCTTCACCAGTTGTTTGTTGTCGTTCGTACGAGTCGGTTGCATTATATTTTGTGAAGAGTTGTCCGTGATTTGCTGAAAACCTCCTATTATCTTCATCAGCGTGGTATGTGCTATGGTTTGATGTAAGAAGTTAGTTTTTGTGCATCGCGCAACTCCCAAAATATGCTTTGCTTTGGCTTGGCTCGGTCCGGTGTCGGGAGCCTATTGTGATGATTCCTACTTTTTGCTTTAGTTAGCGTAAGTGTTGTGATTTCTCGCCGAACTCCACCTAAATATTGAGTTTACTTCTCCTTCATAATCATGGGGAACAGTTTTTGTTTAAGTTTTCGACTTTACTTTGCGTTAAAGGGATGAGTACTTGTGCCGAAGAGTGGCCTATTTTCATAACCTCACTAAGTAGCCAGTAGGCCTTTGCCTACTGCTCGCACTTTGTTTTGGTAATGATGTGGTTAGTTATTTCTTTTAGCATGGGAGTTAAGTGAGTAATCCGACGCTTATGCAACGGTCTGTGATATGTGTGCCATATTTTTTATAAAGTTGGATGGTTTGGGCATGTGTTGATGTCAGCCTTGCCCTAACGTAATCTTTCTGTTTGTACCTGAATTAGTGTTTTAACATTTTAGTCATGGCTAGTCCTAACTTACCAGTAGTTTCTAAGGGTAAGGGTGGTAGAGGCATTCAAAGTCATCGTAAGTGCTGGGCAAAATCCTGTAGTTCTGATGCTATTCACAATCCTAACTTAAAGTTTTTCCGATTCCCTACTAAACATCCTGAGCGTTGCTTGCAATGGGTAAAAAATTCTGGCAATCAATTTCTAACTATCGATTCCTCTTCTCTTAGCTGTCATCACAACAGTCCCTCCTCTTCCAAAGCTGCTGGCCCCAAACGCAGAAAATGCAGACCTCAATCGCCATTTGTGGTCGACCTTCAACAAGGCTTTATTGGAGCTCAGTACGCCTAGATTCTTTGTCCTTGATGTGGAGCCGTACTTTATGAAGGATGGCTTGGTTCAGGAGGAATTGTTTGAAAGGTAAGAACCAGATTGCTAAATTTTAATGTATTTTATTCATATTATTATCTGTAACATATTTCTTATTTTTTATTCTTTTCTAAATTTCAGTTTCATGGGTCAAGATGCCAAGCGACGCCCTGACAGAATGCATCTCAATCCGAAGGGAATGGATGTCATCGAAGAAGCTCTCAAGACAGTTCCGCCTTTCCAACCTCCAACCAACAATTAGCAAAATGTTATTCTTTTATTTAAATTTTTTAAGTTCCAAGCATTGAGGCCTGTGATTTAGGTATATTAGGGAATATTTTATAGCAACTGTTACAAATTGACTGATTTTATGTTATTTTTAAAAATAGAATCTATTGTTAATATAATCAATTTCTTCTAATTTCCATACACTTTCCCTCTCATTTGCCTAAAAAGCCAGCAATCCATTTTTATTTTATTTTTGAAGGGGAAGGGAGGGGGGGAGGAGGAGGAATGGTGCATCGCTAACCGAGCAGCCCCTACTTTCGACACCTCGTTTCCCCTTACTAAAGCAATACTCTGGACCACGGCGCCATACTCACAATGCTGTGACCACACAAAACGCACCCTGAAAATGGCAACTTGATATCTTAAACGGTTTGGTCGCTACAAGTAATTAAAAATCACCAAAAACCAGCCCGCTGGGCTCGGCAGCATTGCCATGGCCAGCACCTATTTTCGACACCCAGTTTTTCCCTCCCTAAAGCAGAAATCTAGACCAAGACGACATTTACACAATGCTATGTCTACACAAAACGCACCCTGAAAATTGCAACTCGATATCTTTAACGGTTTGGTCGCTACGACGAGTTAAAAATCGTCCAAAAGCCTGAAAAGCGGCCGGGCCGGGAGCGAGCGAGACGAGCCGAGCCAGCCGAGCCCAGCTAGCCCCGCCGCCGCCCCGAGCCGAGCCGGCTGCTGGCGGCCGAGCCGAGCGCCAGCCGAGCGCCGGCCGAGCGGAGCCGATCAGCTTGGCTCACGCGCAACCTCGCCACGGGGAGCGCTGCTGCGCCTAATCGCTGACGCCGCGTAGCATGGGGGTTTTACCTCTTGTTTGGTTACTTTATGGCGTGGAGCGCGCGGGGGGCTCAGCGGATTACTGTAGCATTTCGCTATTGTTCGAGGAAGTTCACCCGGTTGGACTCGCATGTGCTCTCATGTCAGCAAATGTGCATATGTGCAACAACTTGTCATGTGCCAGGGTAACACTGCCAAACAAAATGGGAGTTGTTTCAAGCCTTGTCATGGCATATAGTCGCGAGGGACTATTAAGTTATTTTTCGCGGAGCGCTGCTTTAGGTATTAACCGCTCTGTGGTCTTCTATCGAAAACGCAGCTCAGTTTTGGGTGTAGTGTTACTGCAGTGTCGTTGCCTGCACAATAATTGACCTTTTTATTTGTTTTACAGGCTGGCCACCCGCCGAGCTATCTCACCATCGCGCAAGCCGGCCTGGCAACACTGGGAGCGCACACCCTGCAACACCCACCAAGAGTCGGTCGCGCCAAAGTCATTCCTGGCTTCGTGACGCAAAAGGAAGGTAAAGTTTAATTTTATTGTCTTTTTGAGGGCAGCTTTTCGTGGAAGCCCCGTGGGCCGGCCTGCGCAGTCTGTCGGGCCCTGGACCCGGGTCCTTTTGCAGGGCCGGGCCACACGAGGCTGCTTGCTTCCACTCCATGTTCGTTTTGCTCTCACTCCGATGCACATTCTACCTGTACGTCGAATCCATCTCATCAGGATAATCGAAATACCTTAGTCGGATTAGCAGTATTTCTCACTACGCCAGAGACGGAGTACTCGGTGAAGGCATCCGAGATTTCCTTAAAATCACCGCGTTTCTGCACCGGGCGCGTCTGGTTATCACGGAACCATACGGAACCTTCATTGGACACTTCAAAATTTTCTAGTCCCCGGGGGCCCTTTCACTCTGACACACTCCCGTTACGCCGGTCGCTACATTCAATTACCATGACACCCCTGATGATTTTCGATCGTTTCCATCTGAGCAATGTGTAGAGGTTTACCTGAGTTATACACTCACCATCCTGCTCCTCTTCCAGTTTATTTCTCTTTCTTTTCTTCACTTACCCGCTCACTCTTCTCTTCTCTTCTCTTCTCTTCTCTTCTCTTCTCTTCTCTTCTCTTCTTTTCTCTTCTCTTCTCTTCTCTTCTCTTCCTCAGCATCTCGCCCTGCGTCTGCCGCTATCTCCCTCACTCCTTTACTTGCAGTCGTAAAAAAGTCTCCCTGGTGGACGTCGCTGTGCTCAAACAAGGCCGTCCACCAATTGTGCCGCATCAGGACCACACTGCTAAAATGTTGGATGGATTTTTAAAACAGGAAACATCCTTGGGGTGTCAACTTATGAAGTAGAAAGAGTGCTCACCAGTCTATCATAGACATATTTTGCTGTGAAGTCAGAGCCATATGAAGAAGTTTTGATCCTTTCACCAAAGTCTGGGCGTATTTACTGTACGTCTATTGATCTCGATTGGCAGCAGGTTATTTCTCGTGTGGGCCCCAGTAACTTTCCGAAAACGACGAGGTCATCATGCCACCCAAATCATCGAATCGGGAGCGATGGTATTTTTATGAGCAAAAGTAGTCGTTTTAACCTTCTGACTGCTTTTTTTACACGGAACTAAACATAGCAATTCATCTGCCGACCGCGCGCGAAGATACGTTTTGGCCGCGTCCATAATCAATTAGTTGGTGACAGCGACAAAACCAGACGGCAATAAAAATGCTGCTCCTCCTTTTGTGCTCCGTTTGATCTTACCGGAGTGATGAAGATATAATAAGTAGCGTGGCCATGCCGACAGCAGGTCGCGACGCTCAGGGCGAGTAGTTCTCGCGTCGGCCGTTGTCGCCCATACACAGAGGGCGCCACCGTTGAAGGGGACGGTCCGACGGCAGATTCAATTACACCCTAGCATCGCGATGTGACCGTGTCTGATTGAATCACGGCGTTTGCAGAAGGCGGTGCCTCAATGCAGAGGGAAAGGCAGCAGGGCGGGTGGGGGCGTCAAGCACACAGGGTTTACATTTCCCCTCACGTTCGGAGTCCGGCCCGGTCCGGCCCGGCCCGGCCCTTCCGGGGCCCTTGAGTGGCCCACGGGACACGGGACGGCGACGGGGGAGGCGTGCTATCGCCGTCACTCTCGCACGGGCCGGGAGGGGCGGCAGGGGGGACGGCACAGCGACGACGGCCTGCTGCCAGTTCTGGTCCGCGACACCATTTAGTGACGCGCGTGGTCTGGTCTAACGAGATTGAAAAGTTTAGGCGACTGCGATGTTTACCTCGGTAAAAAGAAAGTCTTGGATTTCAAGGTCCTTTCGCGAAATTCAAGGCTAAGAGGATAATTTCAAGTATTTTTCCCTTGATAGTAATGTGTTTTCAAGGGAACGCCTTGGAAATTTGGCATGACATCCAAGGGAATTCCGTGGAGTACTTCAAGAGATCCCCTTGGATGCCTGGCCAAATGTCCAAGGTGTTCCCTAGAAAACACATTACTATCAAGGGAAATACTTGAAATTATCCTCTCAGCCTTGAATTTCACGAAAGGACCTTGAAATCCAAGACTTTCTTTTTACCGTGACGCGCCTCGTGTTCGACATTTCTTATACCGGGAGAGAACAGCAAGACCGTATTAGTCCGAAGCGATATCGAAAATCTGTGATCCCCCGTCCCGCCCACGCTGCTACCCGATACCCTCTCCTGAGCGGATGCGCTTATCTACTCGATATTTGCTGGACAACACGCGCTCATCTGCGAGAAATTTTTTCATCGCGGAGCCCGGCAAACTGGAATTTGTGCGATTCGGCCAAAGTACACACTAACTTGATTTGTATTTCTTATTTGTGCAAAGTTAAACAATCAAATCTTTTGCGTGCATTTGAACACTTAAGTGAATAATTTTGTACAGAACGATGCAATTTTCTGCACAAATTTGTGCGAAACGAAATGCCGGTTTAACTTTGCACGCACAAACACTTGCGTAAAATTGTACAAATGCATGTAGCGTGTAGCAATAATCAAATAAATTGTTTCCCTTATCACGTTAAGTGCCCCTAGTTTTTATCCACTATGATTTACGCGCCAAAAAAAATTAGCGTCTGACCAAAAAAAGAAATGGTAGCTGTCCCTTTTTTTAGTCGCAGCTCATTTTCAAGCTGCAGTGCTTAAGTCTCTTGTTACCGTGGTATTAAATTTTTTCTCTGGTTTTAAGTGCTTTAGCGGTCGTGCTAATTTTTTTTTCCATCTAATTTCAGCTAAGCAATTTTTTTTCAATCGTGTTTGATCATACAAAAGTCACGCCGTATTGAGTACGTACTTTTTTTTTCTTTTTTCAAAATATTGTTTTTTCCCGGAGGATCCCATGCTGGCGGCACGCACTTGGGCCCCGGAGTACCCGGTGCTGATGTGCGCTGCTCTGGGCTCCGGCCCCGGGCCCCGCCGGGCCCCGCGCTCCCCGCCACGCTCCGCTGCGCCGCGCCGTGTTTTTGTATGCAAATGGATTTCAGGAAACCAAATATCGTGGGCATCGCGCCGCGCCTCGTGTGTCGGGCCGCGTGCGAACGCGCCTGCGGCCCCTGCGGCCCGCGGCGGAGGGACGGAGACGGCACGGGGTCTTATCCGGACGCGGCCGGCCCCGGCAGGTACCCCGGAAGGTACAGCAGAGCGATACCCCCTTCTATTTTTCGATAGCAGCAGTCGCGGTGCGATAGGTAGCCGCGAGGGGTGCAGCGCGCGGCGGGGGTGGCGATTGCAGCAGCGGCGCTACTTGTTGCCTCCGCGGTCGAATTCCTCCGCTTACTCTTACGCACTCGCAAACAACGCACAACATTCTAAAAAAAATTAAATAAATAAAAAATAAATAAAAAATCTGCACTCTATTAGACCGTATCGTGCGTGATGGCTGCGAGTCAGGCGGGCGACATCCTCGTGGGGGTACTCGACATAACCGACTGTAAGGGACGATGATGGTAAAGAAGAAGAAGAAGAAGAAGAAGAAGAAGAAGAAGAAGAAGAAGAAGAAGAAGAAGAAGAAGAAGAAGAAGAAGAAGATGATGATGATGATGATACCGTGCCACGATGAGAGGGGGAGGGGGACATCAAAAAATTCTGCTGCTGCTGGCCGAGGGCAGACGTCAGTCTGGATAAAAAGAATATAAAGAGATGGCATCCTGCAATATCTGCAGCTGCTGCCCTTTTGTGATCCGCGCGCAGCGCACGGCTTAGGCTATACGGCTGGGTGTCGGACTGACGGGGCCGGCTGACTTTTACGACACGAACACGACTATCAGGGCCATTTGATAGATAGTCCAGGCCGCTGGTCAGCAGGGACGGGACGAGATGAGAGGCTGTGGTCCAGGCGATAATAAAGTGGGGAGGCAGGCAGGGGCCCGGGCGTAGACAGCGAGCAGCAGGAGGGTGCAGGGCTGCAGGGCTGCAGAGCTGCAGGGCCGCAGGGCTGTCGGGCTGCTGCGGGGGTGCGAGTGGCTGTGGAGGCCAGTACTTGTCAGTTGTCAGAGGCAGCGAGCAGCAGGACTGCAGGGCTGCAGGGCTGCCGCGGGGGCGTGTGGCTGTGGAGGCCAGTAGTTGTCAGAGGCAGCGAGCAGCAGGGCTGCAGGGCTGCCGCGGGGGCGTGTGGCTGTGGAGGCCAGTAGTTGTCAGAGACAGCGAGCAGCAGGACTGCAGGGCTGCAGGGCTGCCGCGGGGGCGTGTGGCTGTGGAGGCCAGTAGTTGTCAGAGACAGCGAGCAGCAGGACTGCAGGGCTGCAGGGCTGCCGCGGGGGCGTGTGGCTGTGGAGGCCAGTAGTTGTCGGAGACAGCGAGCAGCGGGCAGCAGGAGGGTGGAAAGTTGGACTTCTGCTTCAGGGGCCTGTGTGGATGTGGAGGTCAGGGCCAGTGTCGCAAGAGATTTATACACCCCTCCCCCCTCCCCCCCTTTGCCACTATTCCCCGGGGACATCTTTGCCCCCATCGGTAAAAATTCCCTGGGACATGTATGTATACCCCTCACTCGTCCCCGGGGGTATAAATATTCCAGGGGATTTTAAAATCCCTGTTCTAATCGACCAGGGGATTTATACCCTCCGGTTGCGTTGGGGGTGTACGAGACCCGGAGGGGATTAATACCGGGGGTATTAATCGACATGCACCGGCGCAGACTGCTATATAGTAGCAGGAGGGTGCAGGGGTGCTGCAAGGGCCTGTCAAGGCCAGGGCCCGGTTCGGTTGGAGACTGCAACAGGGCTGGAGCTGGAGGGCGCTACTCCTCTGGAGGGCTGCTGCTCTCCGCCCGCCTACTGGAAAGAGTGAAAGGGATGGAGTAGCGTAGCGTTTTGGACAAGGACAACATGACGTAGCCGATATCGACTCACGTGAGCACACCCTCACAGACACACAGATACACAGACACACACACACACACACACACACACACACACACACACACACACACACACACACACACCGAGGCCCGCTCAATACACGGGCGCCGTAGTGAAATTGAGAGGCCAGTGCACCCCTTCCGGCGGGGGCGCCGCGCCCAACACTCCGAAGCACAGCAACCCCTAACCTGCCCTGTGGTCGTGTGGCCGGGGGCCGGGGCCGGGGCCGGGGGCCGGGGGCCGGGGTCGGGGACGGGGCCGGGGACGGGGCCGGGGACGGGGCCGGGGCCGGGGCCGGGGCCGGGGACGGGGACGGGGCCGGGGACGGGGACGGGGCCGGGGCCGGGGACGGGCCCCACTGGTACGTCCATTCACCCAACCACTCTCTCGTCCCCCGTCTTACTCCCCCGCCCGTTGGCCCTTCATACCAACCCCGCGGCCTCTCTCCCACCCTTTTCATTGTATCTTTTCCCCTCCTTTTCTTTTCACATCTTTTTATTTTACTCCCTTTCACCTTCTCACTCTCCCCTTCTCTCTCTTCCCTCTCTCACTTCATAGCGCAGCGTTGCGTCATTTCTGAATGGCCCCTAATCACCTGAAGGGCTACGCTGCACAAACATTTGTTTTGTGCCGTCAGAGTATAGCGCTGCGCGATGGTGATCGGTGTTTGCAGGCTGCTCGGGGTGGCCGGGCGTGCCGTGCGTGCCCGTGCGTCTGCGCCCTGGGACGCGACCTTTACTGCGGTGTCACGCAGAGCTGGCCGGATGAGACTTGTTACGCCCCGTTTCGGTATAAAGAAATCATTCAGACTTTTACACCTGTCGTACACTTTGCTGGAAACAATTTTTGCGATCGTCTGCCCTACGATGACTTGAAACCGAGGGAAGGGGTCCTTCACTTTAAAAAAATAAATCAGTGTACACCCTAAAACAAAATCAGTAAAAAAAAAAAGAGAAAAAATAAAGAAAAAAATCAGAAAAAATCAAGTAAAATCACGAAAACTAGACAAATTAGAAAAATTGGTGTACCCTTGAATTTATAGTGAAGGACCCCATCTTCTTGAAAGGCCCGCTTGTATTTTTTTTCCTCTTCCTCGACGTCGTCAGCGCCGCACGGGAGCCCAGCCCAGCGCAGCGCGGGCCGCCGCAGTGGCCGGCAGAGGTCACTGCCGCCGCCTTGTTCTGCGTTCAAAGAAATCATTAGAGTCCATGCCGGCCGGCCGGTCGCTCGCGGGCGGCGCCTTCTTGTTAAAATAGGCTGCGGCGCCAATCACGCGTCGTGGAAATGAGGGGAGGAATTAATATTACAAGAAGGCGGCGGCGGCGCTGCTGTCTGGTCTAGTGGGTCAGAGTAACGTCTCAACCCGGCGCGCCTGTGGCGCCCGTGGCGTCGGCTGCGTCCCGTCCCGGCGTAGAGGTCAGAGTGCGCGCTGCGAAAGGGAAAAATTACCGACCGTTATTTTCCGCCTGATGACCGGTCGCGGCTTGAATAGTTTCCTTGACCTAATTATGAAATAATTCTATGAATTAAAAATATATATACTGGTTTGCCAATCGTTATAATTATCTCAGTTTGCCCAAGCGGCTTGTAAAAGTTTCGGTTAGTTCGTCGTAAAGAACAATCAGTTTTGCTAGTGTTTGGTTGCGCCGACCGCCTTTGGAGCCACATACATCCGTTGGCCTGCTCCCTATGCGTTCGAATATATTTGGACAACGTGTTCTAAAATAAATTAAACTTCCCTATCGGACTTCTTCGAGCACGGCTGTGCATGCATTGGTGATAACTTTTCTTCTATGCTCCGACAGTGTTCCGTGAAGAATGAAAACACATGGGAGTTGTGTTGAAAAGTCCAGGAGTTATATTGGTGTGGGCTCTCCGTCTCATTAGAGCATCGTGATGTATATGACTCGACAGGAAGACGGACCTCTCCCGCCCGATCCCCCGCCGACCGGTGCGGCGCGGGGCCCAACTGAATCCAAGGACCAAGGTCGCCTCCGGACCTGAGAAAAAAATGGTGCGCGTCAAACATGTAACATCTCTTGTCGCACTATTATCACGCATTTTCACAGCGCTAAGACAATTTTATTTGGCTTCCCGGGGAAAGGTAATTTTTTTTTTTTCCGAAGAATAAACAACTCTGAAATTTTTGTACAACTTGCCAATTCAGAAAAATTCAGGAAAATGCAAAAAAATAAGTAAAATTTTTAAAAATTGACAAACATTTCTAAAAAATCTTATAAATTCTGGAAAATTTGGAAAAATTCAAGGAAAGCTTGCAGAAAAAGTCAACAAAAATTATGAAAAATTCTGGAAAGTTCACAAAATATGTACACCAAAATTATTCAGAGTTGCGTTTAACCCTCGGCTTTTTTCTTTTTATTCGGTTTTGTGCCTATGGCGCGGGCGCGGGCGCGCCGCCGCCTTGCGCGCTGTTTCCTATTCTACCCCAGTATATGTAGAGTCAGAGCCGCTGCCGTATGCCTCATACCTCACTATCAGCCAGATCGCGCGCGCTGGCCGGCGGCGGCCGGCGGCGGCCGGCGGCCTCCCCTCCCCTCCCCGCTCACCACGTGAGCACCACGTCGCCGCGGTCTGCGCCTACGCCTCGCCACGCCCTCCGCGCCAAGGTCACTTCCAGCTGGGCGCCCGGCCCTCCAGCAGAGTGAACGGGACATGTTTTCCAGCGAGAGGATTTTGCTGCTCGGTATGGACGTGGGGACTGTCCGCACGGAGGGCACGGCGGGTGCTTGACCCTCGGGCTGTCACCTCGCGTCATCCCATACCCAGGCGAACCTCGCGACTCTTGGCTTCTAGGTAAAATTCATTTTTAGTATAACTTAAACAGGAAAACTGTTTCGATGGCGGTGTCGGAGCTTTACACGAAAGAGGCTCTGAACCCCTGACGGGTCACTTTAGCGATTAAAAGTGAGCCGCGCGATGTTTGTCATGTTCGTCTTTATAGATGATTACTATGAAACATTCAGAAGTGCCCCTGTTAGCCTTTCGCCTTGCGTGAACGACGACGCTGAGACGCGTTGTGTCTTACAATTCTCATGGGGAATAAATCGATACGAAATACAGAACAATAAATATGTAACTGCAGATCGCGTCGTAAATTGGTTACCTTAAAGGAACGCGATTATTCGACAACCTCTAGTGCACAGAGCAGAGCTCTCCTCTGTCTCCTCCATACATTTGTTCTTGCTGGTTCACATTGCCTTTGATACAAAGTTTAGTACTGGCGATAAGTACTGTTTGTAACCGACGGCGTGCTCGCGCTGGTCGGGCAAGGCTTGGACTAGGACTAATCACCTCGAGGGTGGTACCCCGTCCCACCCCCACCCTCACCCCGCTCCCACCCCACTGTATACACCTCCTTCTCACCCTCTCCCTCTTTGGCCACTCAACCGCTCTAAAAGGTGTGCGAGCAGGACACGTTGAACGGTGGGGGAAGCTCTAACCCCTGTGGCGTGGGCTCATGGCATGGCGTGCACTGGCCGACCAGCCGGCCGGTGCGCTGTCCTTCATGGAATACCGATATCGTCGAGCTGCTGGAGGGGAGGGTCACCTTCCCCCCTCTACACTGCTCCCAAGGGAGGGATCACTCATACAAAATATGTACAGTGATTTTTTTTCTGTCACTTTCTGATATATTTTAATCTTTTACCCCCATACCTGAATTTTTAAGATTTTCTCTCGATTTTTGGTTTATTTTTTTCTCGATTTTTCAGAATTTTATGTATCTTTCTTCTTGATTTTTTCTTTTAAATTTAAATGTTTTTTTGGGGGGTCCATACGAAGTGCCCCCCTCCCCTCCTCGCCTCTGCTCCACCCTGGACCTGGTGTGGGAGAGAACCGCGAACGGGCGGAATGCTTCGCGTAGTTTTTCATACTCGCCTCTTCCGTTCACGGATATAGGACCGCACTCAATTGACTTGATCGAGCAAATTTTATATCGTCTGGGTACGAAATCCGAGTGACACCACCAACTACGACCACCACCACTACTATCACCACCACCACTTTCACCACCAACCAAAAACCACCACAACCACCACCACATTTCCGCCCCAACACATCAGCAAGCTGATTATTACAGTCCGTGCGCCGGCGAATTAAACTAATGACGTTAATTGCTCTCGATATTTATTCATTTTGGACGGCGGCCGCGGGGGAGAGCATTCAACAGTTTTGACTGCCGCGTGCGGCACCGACGGCGTCCCCGCGGCGCGCCGCGGCCGGCATCGGAAATCAATACGGAAAGTGACGCCGGTGACGCTAGCAGATTCTGTGGAACGGCGCCCCCGTGCCTCCCCCCCCCCCCTCCCCGGTTGCCCCCCGGGTCCCCTTTGCTCTTCTTTCTGGTTTCTCACGTCCACTGGACACGCGTCGAGAGGAAAATAACTCTGAAACTTTTGTACACCTCGTAATCCAGAAAAAAATTCAAAATTCTTACAAAATTTAGGAAAATTCCCAAAATTTCACTCAAATTCACAGAATTCTAGAAAAACCTCCAGCAACATTTCACACAACTTCACAGAGTTCTTAAAAAATCTCAATTAAAATTTCACTCAAATTCACAAAAAATTCACATAAATTTACCAAAATTCTCTTTTAAAAAAAAATCACGAAAGTTCACAAAATTTGTACACCTAACTTAAAGGGTTGTTTTCCCCTTGACACGCGTGCAGACCGGTCCAGGCCCGGGGAAGGGACGCCCAACAGCCCACCTGCCACGTGTGCTGAGCGCTGAGCGCGGATAAAGAAGGGAATCTGAGCAATTCGACCGTGCGGGGCTGGATTAAAATTAAAACAGCCCATCAAACGGAAAGTTTTAGACGAGTGTGGCGGCAGACGGCAGGGCTGAGTGCACCCGCTGAGGGGCGAGGCAGGCGCGCCGGCAGTAGGGGTGGGGTGGGGTGGGTGAGGTGGGGTGAGGTGAGGTGGGGTAAGTTGAGGTGGGGTGTGGCGGGGCGGGGCGGGCTGGGGCGCGGGTCGGCAGGGGCAGGGACCGCGCGCGAGCCGGCGGCGGGCTCGGGGCTGGGGCTGGGGCTGGGGCTGGGGCAGGGCCCCGCCCGCGAGCCCCTCCTGTTGGGGTGGGTTAGCTCTACTGCGTCGCGCGAACACTCTCAGGTCATCGGCCGTCGTTCAAAACGAGATCGATAAGACAAGAGACACTCGGTGTAACAAGCGGCGGCAGCCCCGCTCGAGCAGGCGCTCCGCCGCACCTCCCTGCCCCTGCCCCCCTGCCCCCCTCCCTGCCCCGCCCCGCCCCCGCTTCGCCTCTCCTCGCCCTGCCAGGCCAGGTGGAAGTGGAAACCTCAAACTTGTAATGGCCCCATCCATATTTACCGTGCAGTCACCTCTTTCCTCGTCGGTCCCGCTCGGCTCCGCTCGGCTCCGCTCGGCTCCGCTCGGCTCCGCTCGGCTCCGCTCGGCTCCTCTCGGGCCGCCGAGGTGCGCAGCGCTGCTCTGACGAGATGAGCCCTGCTGGACGGAGCGGCAGTGCAGCTCGTCGATACACATTGCTGTGGTGTATGTCGCGTACAATACTCACAATTGTATTCTTATCTTATCTAAATCGCCGCTCCCCGCGCGCTCTTATGCGAGCCGCGGTGTCTGGATGCGCGACTATGTCGCAGCGCCAAGCTTTACGGTGTATTCTCCGGGATTTCTGCGGATTTCTGACTATTTTTGAAAAAAATTGGCGAGCTCTGCGTTGAAGACGAGGGGTGAACAACTCTGAATTTTGATGAAGAGTTTTTGCTAATTTTCGTGAATTCTTGTTGCATTTTTTTGAATTTCTTTAAAATAAATATTATTGATTGTTCTTTATTTCTCTGAACTTTTCTAAATTACAAGGTGTACAAAAATTTTGGAGTTGCTTTCCTCTTGGGTGAAGACCATGTTATGACAATTAGTACTGCGTAATGCAGCTTTCTGATCGAGTGACCGCAGCAGCAGGAATACATGACTCTGAGGTTACAAAATATTACAAAAAGAAAAGAAGTGTAATCCAATTCCGAGACACGGCCTGCACGTACGGTCGTAAAATATGAATAAATATAGGGGTGTGCTACCGCACCAGTAGTTTTGTCTGTTACATTTTCTCTCCATACACTCCACAAAAAGAAAGGTCCCTTCTTTATTTATCAGAGCATGAATACGAAAGGATTAATGTTAGGCGTAGTTCTTTCGAGCGCTTGGAAACTTCGACATTACCCAAAATTAAGAGGATATGTGTATCGCGATAATATTGACGTGGATTATCTGGAATTCGTTCTCGGCGTGGTGTAAAAGTTCATTTTCCCCAAAGTGACGACGTTAAATTCTTTTCGTGACAATGTAGGCTCTTGGCCCGGGGCGACGCGTGGCCTTGTGAACAGTACCCCAATAATTCAAGACTAAAACAATTTATCTCCGAATAGGCGTGGTGCTACAAGCGTCTGATCTGTATAAAAGATTCTATCGGGCCGTCTGGTGTAATAGTGTGAAGTGCTCCTCTCGCCGCTGAGCCCTTCCCCATCTCACTGTTCTCCCTGTTCTCCCTGTTTATCATGTCCCTTTTCTTGTCCGGTGCATATCTGCCGTGTTTCCAGGCGTACGGGAGGAGGTGGTAATAGCCGCAGCGAAGCGCGCGGTCCAGGGACGTATTTCAGGGATCAGCTTAACACCGACAGGAAGAGGGTTAGGTTCCCTCTTCCGTTCTTCTTGGGAAGTGAATAGAAAAACGGACTGGGCCATTATTGTGGACGATTGGAATACGCCGTTGACGTGATGAACGGAGATGAATATAATCCACCGCGAATCACCGCCCTATGTTTCGGCAGTCCATAAGAAACTGTTTGGCAGACCCACCGTCCGGCAGTTATTCCAGATCGGTGCCGAGGTACGCCCTATGGTCGGGGTATGCCCTTCCCCTCCCCCGCACTGCACAGGGTTGCCGCACTGCCGACCTGCCCTCGCCCGGGCTGGCGGCCAGGTTGTGTGAGTGTGTGTGTGTGTGTGTGTGTGTGTGTGTATGTATATATGTGTGTGTGTGTATGGATGTATGTGTGTGTGAGTGTGTGAGTGTGTGTGTGTGTGAGAGAGCAGCAGTGGAGTGGAGCCCGAACCATGGCTGGCTGACTGGCTGGCTGGCTGGCCTGGCTGGGCCCGCTCTCCGTACCTGCAGGCATACACAAGATCCTTGTAATCGAATCCAAAAGTGCAGGTAGGACGTCGAGTGCAGTCCTCACAGAGAGCTGTGGGATGGTTTGTAAAACCACACAGTGAAGAAGATTCCGCGCATGTTCCTCATAACAGTTTCGTTCGTTTTCGCCTTTCCACAATAACTCCAGGTAAAAATGAAAAGGATTAACAACTTTAGTCGCGAGCGTATAAAAAATGAATTCCACGATGCACAAGGCGTTAAGCGCACTTGTAAACCGGCGGTTCGGAATGAGTACGAGCCCCTGTGGTCCAGCCACTGCAGCCACTCCCACACACCTACTCACACACACACACGCACGCACGCGCACACACACGCACACACGGCATACAGGGCGCTGCCGCCCTGATTAATGAAGATAAAATGCATTAATCATACGCCCCGCTCGCTCGCCACCCCGCGCGACCGTCTCCGTCTCTTTGCTCTTTTTCTCTCTTCATCCTCTCTCTTTCTTGCTCTCTCTCGCTCTTCTCTCTCGCTCTCTTTCTCTCTGCCTTGCCGCACAGTCAGTTTGTCCCTCTGCTCCTCGCGCCCCTTATGCCGCTCTCCGAAACCTTCAGTTAGTATTCAAAAGCGAGCAGAATAGCGCCTGATGGACGCCAAATCATTAAAGTTTGTGTACTGCTGGTATTGATCTGTTGGTGTGTGGATACTATCTATCTATCTCTCTCTCTCTCTCTCTCTCTCTCTCTCTCTCTCTCTCTCTCTCTCTCTCTCTCTCTCTCTCTCTCTCTCGCACATGCTCCAAAGGCCACCTCTCTCCCTCCTATGGGGCCCAACCTCTTTCTCTATCTCTCCCGACGTCTCTCTCCCTCCCCCTTCCGTCCTCGCGGGAATACTGCCATATCTCGCTTTCGGTATCGCAGGGGCGTTAAATTACCGCCGGCTTGGGTGAAAATAAAGGTAGGTTTGTCGAGGCAGCGTGGGGAGTGAGCGCAATAGGCGTAAGGGGTGTAGCAGGAGAGCGAGCGAGCGCGCGCGCCCGAGAGAGAGAGAGAGAGAGAGAGAGAGAGAGGAGAGGAAGGGCTGCGGAGGTGGGGTCGCAACATCCCTAAGCCGCTGGGGGCAATGTTTCCTTGCATTGGTACAACGCTAGGCAGCAGTTGTGTCGTTCCCGGTCGTTCCTCAGGGCAGATGAGAGAACTTTACACTTGCGCGCCCCTCTCTCTCTCTCTCTCTCTTACCACACACACACATACCCACACACACACACACACACACACACACACACACACACACACACACACACATACCCCCACACCCATACGCGCGCGAGCGCGCATACACGTTCACAATACTCCTACATTTTCACAATCGTAAGGTGACGCAAAGAGCAGACAGGCCTTGCGATTTCAACTCCTCTACGGTCGAGTAGTCAGTCACCCCCGGCGCTTTGTCAATTAGCTGCGCTTTGCATCGGACGCGTGAGGGGTGGCTTGGCTTGTGCAATGCGCGCAACCCCTTCACAACTCCCGCTGTCCGGCCCGGCGTGCCTCCCCCTGTGCGCGGCCGCGCCCCCCGACACGTGGAGGGTGACCATCACCCACCCATCTTGTGGAAGCGAGGCGGGCGTAGGCGTCCCGGCGTCCCCGACCCTTCGTCTATGCCCGGCCCGAGACGGCCCCGCCCCCCCCACCCGGCCCCACCCGGCCCCCGCCCTGGCCCAACTGGGCGCAGGTTGTGGTGATCCGACAGGTGTAAGCTGCCTACATTGATTAACGCCACGAGATATATCGGTCTTGTGCGGCGTTGGCGGTACCTGCTATTGGGAGCAGTTCATTGGAGCGCATCTCAACCGAGCTTCCCCCCTCCCTCCCCCCTCCTCTCTCTCTCTCTCTCTCTCTCTCTCTCTCTCTCTCTCTCTCTCTCTCTCTCTCTCTCTCTCTCTCTCTCTCTCCACCCCTTGCAAACACCTCCGTCATTCACCTTGCCCCTCTCCCGCGAGTACAATTTCGCCCTGCCATATTCCGTGACAGTAAAATCTTACTATATCCTCTCTTCCCCCTTTCACTGTCCCGTCGAATCCTGTGCGTCGACCTCCCCTGCCTCCTCCTTTGGACCTAGCCCAGCTCTTGCCCGTACCACTCTAAACATACACTATGCAAAACGTTTGTTGAATGCACTGTGAAAAATAATGACCACTCGTTTCGGCGCCGGCCGGCCGTTTTTCAAACGCGGCGCGCCCGACCGCGGCCCGCCGCCGGAAACGTGCTGGGGGCCGGGAGAAGCGCCAGCGCATGCGCGCCTCGTGCGTCCCGGCCAGGCCGCTCAGAAAAATGACCGCCGGCCAAAGAGAGGGGTTTTGAACGCACCCGGGAGAGAGAGAGAGACATTTGGGAGAGACGTCAGTTCCCTTTATGCTGTGATCTATGACGGCGACAGGGAAGAAGGGAGAGAGCAGAGGGGCAGGAAGGTTTTCCGGAGGCGGAGGGGGGGGAGGGGTGCATGAATAAGTGCCAGCAGCGTATGGCCGGGGAAATGTCTCACATCGAGTGGAACGTACTCTTGCAGCATTTATGACCGGAAAATGTGACCGCGCTCATGCCCCATACAACTCACGCACACACGCAGTGTACATCGCACGCAGAAACACTCACACACTCTTGACCCTTTTCCGCCCTGCCCATGTCTGTATAAATGAATTGAAGATAGGAGGCTTTACTCTGTATCACCCCTGATCATTCCGCAGTTGTTAAAAGCAAAAATTGTTATGAATTGCAAAGTTTAAATAATCAGATTGCTGTTGTGCGAGCGTACGTGCGTTCCGCGGAGGCAGGTGGCAGAGAGAGAAAGAGGTAGAGAGAGAGTAGTGAGAAGGGAGAGAGCGAGAAAGAGCGAGCAGGTCGGAGATCTACAGCGGAGCTAGCATCAGGCGGCTGAGGAGTGGCAAAAGCGAAAACTTATCGCATCAACTTGCGCGCACGTTGCACACATCTGAGCCATTGCTTAGTCTGCTGAGATTCATCCTTCTCATGGCCCTCTCCCTCTATTCCCCTCTCTCTCACACACATGCACCCACGGGCGTGGCGGTTCCTTCCCAATAGCGGTCCCGGCTGCTGCTCGGTAATATTCCTATTTGGCGGGCACTGGTGGGAAAAGGGAAGGGGGCGAATAAGGAAGAGAGGGAGTGAGAGAGAGAGAGAGAGAGAGAGAGAGAGAGAGAGAGAGAGAGAGAGAGAGAGAGAGAGAGATGATGGGGGAGGGAGGGGCACGGTAAGGGTGTTGTGCAAGATGGAGAGAGAGAGAGAGAGAGAGAGAGAGAGAGAGAGAGAGAGAGAGAGAGAGAGAGAGAGAGAGAGAGAGAGAGAGAGAGAGAGAGAGAGCAGGCGGGAGTGTATGTGTGGGTCTCCCTCGCCAGCCTTACATTCCCACCCCTCGCATTACCGCCCTCCCCTCCCCCGCCGCTCTCCACCCCCTGGGATCATTCATAAAACGCGCACCGTTTAGTCCATTCTTGGATAGGCAACAGAATACCAACCACCCCACCCTCCCTGACTCAGCAGTCCTCCTCCCCCGCGCCCTCCCCCCTCCCCCGCGCCACCCTCTTTCCAACCCTCGGTGGATCTGCACCACACCAGCAGCATCACCGCAGTTTTCCTGCTTTGCTTATTCGCCCTCTCTTTTCCTCTCTCCCCCCCCTCTCTCTCTCTCTATCTCTCTCTCCCCCCTCCCTCTCCCTCTCGTCCACTGTGGAGTATATGAAAACTCTTGCGGCGGTGTAATTTCCGGGCTTGCTTCTTATTTGCGGGAGTCAGCTGTCAACAGTCCACCCCCACACCAAGCCCGGCCCGGCACCCCACCTTTTTGAACAGCGCCACCGCCCTCACCTCACGCCACCGCCGGCTGCAGGCGAGGCGCCTGTCGAAGGAGGAGCAATGCAGCCAGAAAAGCGAGTACTTGATTTTTCGTCTCTTTTCGATTTTCAAGAACAATAACCCCCTTAGTTTGAGAGCGCGAAAATCATTGTGAGGGAGAATACCCTCGAACGCGTTCTTTTCATCAAAATTCCAAGAACACGAGCGACCGGGTTGGGGGTGGGGGGTCGGGGGTGAGGGGAATCACTCATACAAAATGTGTACAGTCTGTTTCTTTGAATGTGTGACGGTGTTGCGGGCTTGCCATGGCCCCGGTGGCGCTGATAAGTATGCAATCCCGCAACACTGTTACGCATTCAAAGAAACACCCGGTACTATGACATTTTTGAATTGTGTATTTTGTAAGTTTTTTCTCTTGACAGTTTTTTTCTTTTTTTTTCCTTTATAAGGATCATTTCTGTCACTTCTTGATATATATATATTTTTTTGAAATTTAAACAATTTTTTTTTTTTTGGCCTTACAATGATTTTTCGAAGTGACTACCCCTATGGACTACCCTCTCTGCTTGACTATTCCCCCCCCCTCCCCTATCCTTCCCTCTCCCCCCTCCCGCTGTGCCTGCATTTCGTCCACGGTCAGGGCGTCTCGGACACAACTTTAGCAGCGGTAGCGGTAGGTGAGGCGTCGCGACGCTATGGTCCTCCCAGCGCCTCCTGGACGCACTGCCGCGACGGTGTTCGGACCGTAGTGTGTATGGTCCTCCTCCTCCTCCTCCTCCTCCTCCTCCTCCTCCTCCTCCTCCTCCTCGTCCTCCTCCTCCTCCTCCTCCTCCTCCTACTCCTCCTCCTCCTCCTACTCCTCCTCCTCCTCCTCCTCCTCCTCCTCCTCCTCCTCCTCCTCCTCCTCCTCCTCCTCCTCCTCCTCCTCCTCCCACAGCCCGCGGCCTGGCCCGGCCGCCGGCGCGGCGTGCGGACGCGTCCGAAGTGAGCGCTCCGGTGGCGGCTGCGAGGCGATGGCATGGCACGGTGTTTCCGAGCGCAGCCCCTACCGGGACGACACCGTCGGGCAGGACGAGGCCGGGGGCCCGGGCCGGCGGGCCCGGTGTGGCGGGGCGTGGCGGGGCGTGGCGGGGCGTGGTGGGGCGTGGCGGGGCGTGGCGGGGCGTGGCGGGGCGTGGCGGGGCGTGGCGGGGCGTGGCGGCCGAACAGCTGCCCGGCCTGGCCTGTCATGGCCCTCCAGCAGCGGCTCGGCCGCCCCTACCCGGCCGCACGGTAGGCCCTCTCTCCCCCCCCCTACTCCTCCCCTCGCCACCTCTAGGCTCCGACTGGGGGGCGGAACCAGGGCGTCTTGGAGAGAGAGAGAGAGAGAGAGAGAGAGAGAGAGAGAGAGAGAGAGAGAGAGAGAGAGGGAGAGGCAGGACTGCGCTCTGCTCTCCTCTCCGAGTGTCTCTCTACTCCTCCGCGACTATTGCGTCATTGATGTCTCCACCCTTTTGCATTCCCCCCCCGCTCGCGTTGTCTCGTGTCTCATTGCGTCTCGTCTTGTCCTACACAACTCGCGTTATCATGCAGATAACTGCGCCGCTTCCACTTCCCCACTCGCCGGCATGCCGCGGCACTGACCGTGTGTATCATATCTAATTCTAGAAGGAGGTTTCGCGACTGACGTAAAGTATGGGCGCGCCTGTGCAACTCATGTTGGTGTTTGTGTTCGCTTCCGATTGAAAAAAAAAAGTCAGGGCTAGACTGCCAACCACGCGCTTCTCCTAAAACCGACGTCTGGAAGATTAGAAGCAGTTTTGGAAGAAACAATGACACTGCAATTTATATGTCTTGCATAAGAAGTCTTTGGCTGCGTGCAAACTTGAACGTAGTTTCTGTCGCGCTGTCCAAAATCTTGCTTAAAGTATGTACGTACATTTTATGAGCACTGGAAAAACAAAGGTAGGACTTAATGCCTTTCTAGGGGCATGAAATTTTAATGCCTTTGCAAAGGCACGAAATTGTCCAAAGGCATTAAAATTTAACGCCTTTGGGGCAGTTTTAATGCCTTTGCAGGAGTGCTAATTTTTAATGCCTTTGTAAAGGCATTTAACCCCTTCGAGTCCTACCTTTGTTTTTCCAGTGAGGACGATAGGGTATTCCGCTAAAAAGGAAGGGAATCAGGGCTGCCGCGTCTGCTTCCTCCTTTGCACTTATTGGCTGACGGCTTACGTGATATCACCGTTGACGTTGACCATAATCAAAGTTCAGGAGAAAACAGTGTGGCGGTCGTGTTCTTCTTCTTCTTCTTTAGGTTTCCATTTCGCTCTACCGGAATGACCCTTATCGACAGTAGGGTGAGAAGAGAAGGGGAAGGGGCCTATAACTCTTGTCATCTAGAACTTTATTATTTACCACTAACAGCGAATTCCGACTTCTTGGCGCTATATAACAAATCGACTGTTGTGCTATAAGGTCAGAACTTTCAAATAGTTCGTAAGATATGTGTTTGAGGCTTTAAAACATTGCTAACCTAAACCGCTGTCGAAAAGGTTTATACCGTATTAAGCTCCCGCCCAAAGTGTGCTTCAGCGTTTTACGCCATGTTGCGTAACATTTTCGCGAAGCCGGAAAGTTTCGATTCGCGGCAAACGTCACCAGCGCGCCCTCTCATAGCCCGGCCGCCGCCGGCCGCCGTGCTGAGACAGGTCTCTTTCGGTTGGTCTCTCGCTCTTTCTTCCTCCCCCTCCCTTCTCTCTCTCTCTCTCTCTCTCTCTCTCTCTCTCTCTGTCTCCCTCTCACTGCCCCCCTCTTTCTCCTCTCCCCCTCGCCCGGCCGGTGTGGAACCAGTCGGGGCGTTGTGAGCACGCTCTTGCCCCCTGCGCGCTGCGCGAGCTCGCTGCAGAGTGATTCCGAACAGCGTTTCATAGTGCTCTCTCTCTCTCTCTCTCTCTCTCTCTCTCTCTCTCTCTCTCTCTCTCTCTCTCTCTCTTGCTCCTTGTGGCCCCATGAGAGCGAGAAGGACAGAGAGACGAAACCACTGGGCGGAATCGCTCTCCTGGTCGCGTTCGCCAAACTTTGCCCTCGTCCTTGCGTGCGGGCGGCGCGCGGCCGGGAGGTTGTGTTTGCACGTACCCGCTGTGCTCCCTCGCCCGACCAGGCCCCTCCCTGCCCCTGCCCCTGCCCCTGACCCCGCCCGGCCGGACCTGTCTCAACTTGCTGTCGGGGCCGTTGTGTGGCGGGCGTGGCGGGGCGGGGCGTGGGGCGGGGCTGGGCGGGTGGGGCGGGGCGGGGCGGGGCGGGGCGGGGCGGGGCGGGGCGGGGCTGTGACCGCTCTTGCGGCTCCCGCCTTTATGAACGACCACCGTTCACGACGGCTGGCTGTCTAACTTGTGATGCCAAATAATAAAACCCGAGTTAAGTGTGAGCAGTGTTCGGTTAAGGTGGTCGTCAACCATGCACTCGGTCCCCACAGGAACCTCTCGAGTGTGAATCGGCAACCCGCACCGCACTCCGTTATGCATCGCATCGCCACCTTGACTACCGCCGGACAGCAAAGATATCCTTCTCGTCAAATCTTAAACGTCGTGCTTAATTCTCACTGTTAGTCAAGTGTGCAACTGTCCAACACTTGTTAGTGTGCAAACTCCGGATGGGCACGTGCAAGTGCTCAGCTTGACAGTTGTATAATAAAGCATTCCGGTAAAGCCAAAAAAAGAAGAATGTAGGGAATAAGTAAACGGAAATCCCTAAGCTTTTACATGGTGGTTTCCGTTTACTTGTTCCCCGCATTCTTCTATTTTGGGCTTTACCGGAATGCTTTATTGCATATTTTCTTCCCCACCTCTGTTCACATGCAAGTGTTCGACACGATAGTTGCGCACTTGCAAGTGTCCAACTACGCAGCACAACGCTTACCTTATTGAACATTTGCAAGTGTTCAACTGTGAAGTTGAACGCTAACAGTTACAGGCGTAAATAGCCTAACTACAGAGTTTGAACGCTTGCAATAGCTCAAATGTGGGTTCAAGACCAATTCGTGTTGAAAATGGGAGTTGCACGCTTACATGTGTTTAGCAGCGCACACTTGGAGGGCAATCACTCTCCGTCCTAGAGATTTCTGAAGGTTACGTAAGATTTAACTGAATTTTTTGAGATTTCATGTTCTAATTGTTCACAAACTTTTCCGAGATTTCACAAAATTCCAAAAGATTTACCAAGGTCTCATTAGATTTCACAAGATTTCTCTCATATTTTTTTTAAAAAATTTCTATGATACCCAGTACTGTACGATTTCCGATGATTTTATCGAGATTTCTCCGGGTTTGTACACAGGATTTCATGAGTGGCTGCCCCCTCGTTTTACAGTATAATCAGCAATCACAAGTCTTCAATTTTCCTCTATCTGTCACTATGTACGCGATTCTTTCTTGCTTTCAGACGCCCCCCCCCCTCCCCGCCCCCTTTTTTCGCTCGGCAGCAGTAGCAGATATTTTCCGCAGCAGTAGGAATTCTTAGAGAGGCTTCGGCGCGCAGGATCCCAACCACCCAAAACGCCCAAAACCGACCCGTCCTATCCATCCATCCCCAAACAGAACCATCACAACACACTGCGCCCGCACACACACACACACGCACGCGCGCACACACACACACACACACACACACACGAGCACACAAGCGGACGGAGCCGTGTTGCCGTCTGCTCCCACCCCTGGCTCGGCCTGGCTCCGCCTGGCTCCTCCCTCGCCCGGCCTGCAGCCCCAGCCGGAGCGAGTGCAACAGCGCACCGTCGGTTGGACGGACGGACGGACGGTCGGAAGGGCAGACCGCCAGGCCGAGCAGGGCAGGCGGACGGGACGGGACGGGACGGAGGCCCCTGCTTGCCGTCTCATTCCGAAGATATCGTACCTCCGTCCTTGTCGCACCTATGGCGGTGCCCTATGTTGGGGGTGGTAGTGCCCCATGAGTGCGACAAGGACGGAGGCGCGAGAGCGACCTTCGGAATCAGCCTGCTTGCTTGGCGTCGCTGCTGCAGCGCGTCCACGAAGCCCTCCTCCGTCGTCAGCTGTTCCACCAGCTGAGTTTTGGAGGAACACGAAGGCCTGCCTCGATCTGTGCCCCTCGTACTCGGAGGGGAAAAAATTCCTTCACTGTAAAAAAAATTGTAAATTTACGAATTTTTTCGTTTTTTGTGATTACGACGCAGTCGTAAATTTAAGAGAGCAGTCGTAAATTTACGACAGTAAATGCTCAAAGTCGCCAAGTCGCCAAGTCGACACATGATGTAAGAAAATAATAACTGGAAGTTGTAACTGTACGACATGTATTATGGAAAATTTCCCCGTGACCCTTAGGAATATTTTTCACAGTGCTGGACCTAAATTTTTGTTAAAAATGAGCCTGTGTTTCAAACCCCTACGCTTTACTGTTCAGAGACAAATTTTTGTCCCGAGAACTGTAATTTGGTCGCTGAAATTAACCTGTTACTTACAAGAGTGAAACCAATAACAAAACTATTTTTGATTTCTGTTTACCCACTGTAAATCGAGGAGTCAGAAATCTCGCTCTCAGGGGAGCGAGATTGGTGACCCAAATTTTGTCACTCCTGGGGAGTCATATTATTAAATATCACTCCTTTTGAGTCGCTTCTATGACTCAAAACGAGCGATATCTAGTGATCTCGCTCGATTTGAGTGAGGCTTATCACTCCAAATGAGCGATATAGAATTTCCTCACTCCTTTAGGGCAACGTTATATGCCTCGCTCAATTTCAGTCAGAAACATGACTCTCAGATTTACAGTGCCCTTGTGGCCTTTTACCCTTGTTAATTTCAGGGACCAAATTATAGTTTCGGTGACAAAAAATTGGTTCTGATCACTAAAGCGTCGGCATTTGGAACCCAAAATAATATTTGTTGTCTTATTATTACCATCTATAATTTTGATCCAGGAAACTTTATTTTTTTTGTCGCGCTGCTGCTCTGCCGCTGCAGTCGCAGAACCCACAACATAAATGACAGATTCGTACTGACTATTAGAAGCGGTTTTTCGAAAACCTTTCGGACGGCGGGCAGATGAGTGAAATGAATCGATAGTTATGTGACAGTGCGCCGTATGAAATAGGGAGCAACGTGCGAACGGGGCGCACATTACACCGATGATGAAACTGTCTCGAGGCTGAGGTCGTGGCCTGCGGCCCGTGGCCCGCCCCGCTGCCGCCTTCCCGTCTGTCTCGCCGGCTCTCGCGTGTCGTCGCATATGAGATCAGATCGAATCAGTATTTACAGCGTTTTTCTTTTATTTCCCAGTCTGTTATACATTTGTAAAATATTTTTGCGTCTGCTGCTGCTGCTGGCTACCACATTTTTACTCCTTTTCTTTTTCTTTTTTTTTTTCTTTTTTCTTTTTTTTTTGCTGTAATTGTGGCGCTCTTGGACGATATGCCTCATTGTCCACATACTCTCCGTCCTCCCCCCACCCCCCCTCTTTCTCTCTCTCTCTCTCTCTCTCTCTCTCTCTCTCTCTCTCTCTCTCTCTCTCTCTCTCCATTACTCATCTAACGCTGTCTCGCCCCCCTCCCCCTTCCCCCTCCCCTGACCGGACGCGGTCTCTAGGCCCTTCCCATTATTCTGTGACGTCAATGCGTGCGCGCAATATGCAGACCGCGCGGGTGCGCTGCATTTTAAAATTTGCACCGAGCGTGTTTGTGTTCCCGCCGCGCCGCGCGGATATGAGGCGGCAACGGGGTGCCGGTCGGTGGCGTGGTGTGCTCTGTGCTCGCGCTCAGGTCGGCCCGGCTGAGGGCAAGAGTCTCGCATCATGTGCAGTGCGCGGCCACTGAGAGGTGAGTGCGTCTCCTCCGAGTGGGAAACAACTCCAAGCTCTGAAATTTGTGTATGTCCCGTAATCCAGAAATATTCAGTAACATTCACAACAAAAGGGGAACGGCGAAATAAGTAACGTCAGCGTTGACCAATCAGAGTTCACGAGGACACAGAACAGACGATCTCGCTCTTCCTCGTTTGCTTCCTGTTTCATTCCAGCGGGTTACCATATTCAGAAAAAAAAAATCAGGAAAAATTAGGAAAAAATAAGGAAAATTTAAGAAAGGAAAATTCAAGCCAAAACTTCACTATGTGTTCACCAAAATTTAAAGTTCTTTTCCCCTCGGGCTGCTCCTTTTCCTTTACCTTCGCCTATCCTTTCTTCCCCCGTTCCCTTGCCTTCTTCCGCTCCTCCTGCCTCTCTCTCTCTCTCTCTCTCTCTCTCTCTCCTTCCCTCTCTCTCTCTCTCTCTCTCTCTCTCTCTCTCCCCCCCCCCTGCTGACTCGCTCTCGCTCACTCAGCCGCGCTCTCCTCACAACGAGTTCACACTTGTCAGTAGCGAGATAAACCCTTGCTCCCTGGAAGAAGCGGCGCAGGAGAGGAGGAGTGGTTAGAGGGAAGGGAATTGGGGGGGGAGGGGGGGGCCTCGGAGGTGGCGAGCGTGAAAGGCAGAGATAGAGGAGGTGAGACTCGTGAGCTGAGGCTTTACGCGGCCCGGCAGGCGCAGCGCGGCGCGGTCAGGGTCATCGATCGGTCGATGGGGAGCGAGGATTAGTCTCTTTATCATCCGTCCTGATGATTATTTTAATTATAAAATGACTCAAATGTACGGGGTCAGCTGCGGCGAGGGAGATAGGGAGGAGACCCGCTGTTAGACGACGGCGGAAGCTCGCGACCACGCGATGACAACTGCGTGTGTGTGTGTGTGTGTGTGTGTGTGTGTGTGTGTGTGTGTGTGTGTGTGTTTATGTGAGTGGCGATATCGGCTCGGGACACGTGTCGCGAGGTGCGGGAGAAGGGGGAGAGGGGGGGGGGGCGGGGGGGGGAGCGGATCCGTAAGGCTGACGCCGTTGGTACGTATCGCGAAAAGCAAGCTGCAAAACAGCTCGGAACTCGTGCGGCCGTTTGAGTGTGTGTGTGTGAGTTTGTCTGTGTCTGTGTGTGTGTGTGAGTGTGCGCGCGCGTGTGTGTGTGTGAAGGACCTACGCCGCGGCCGTGTGGCGCCGAAGGCTTATGGTGTTGACATCTGAAGCAGGACTGCTGCGCGTTAGCCTGTTTACAACGGGAGCTTCGACGTCGGCAAATTTCCGCCCTCGCCATTTAGTTATTTTGCCGGTTCGGAGCATGTCTAGAGAACTTTTTAAGTGCCCCTGTCTGAGCCGCCGTTTTTGAGCCGCGCGCGCTGGCTAGAGTCATCATACTAGGATGAAGGTGAAACTGCAATATCTTCAGCATCTCGCGGTAGTGCGCTGATAGAAATGGAGCTGAACCTGTCGCTTGGTTGGTTAGTTTTCTTTACCCTCTGACGGTACGCGGTAATGTAACGCTACCTACCGGTGCGTCTCTGCTCCCGCGAGCTCACCGCCGGGCGCCATCCATTGCCGAATTGCCGAGGGGGAAACAACTCTGAATTTTGGCGTTCAAAGTTTGTAGATTTCGGTGAATTTTTGTATTTATTTTTTAATTGTTCTAAATTTTCCTGACTTTTTTCTTCGTTACGAGGTGTTCAAAAATTTCAGAGTTGTTTTTCCCCCTCGCCCATTGTCCATATCTAAACGTTCAAATTAATATGTGATGTCATTTCTGGATGAATAATGGTGTACCAGTTATGCTTAACTTGTGTCGTTACCCATTTTGTTTCAGGAGACGCACTCCGTGTGGCCTGCAGGAGTGCGGCCCGGCCCGGCCCGGCCCCGCGGCCCGCGGCCCGAGTGAGTGTCATTGAACGCGTCCGCGCTCGCGGCGCTCGCGGCATCCGGTGGCGCCAGCCCGCCAGGGCGCCAGGCGGGCCGCCGGTCGCGTCGCCCTGGTCGCCCGCCCCGCCGCGGGGGGGCTCGCTGCGTCGCGGCCCGGGCGCGACTGCGGAGGAAGGGAGGAGATCAAAACAAAACCCGTGAGTCAGCCGGGCCGCGGGTGGACGGTGGCGCGCCCTGGTGGCGTCGCGGCGCGGCGCGGTTGGGCCGTCTCGCCTCGCCTCGCCTCGCGGCCGTCGCCTGCGGGCCGGCCGCACCGGGCGTCAGGTTGGGACCCGGGCCGGGGATAAAGTCGAAGGGACGAGTTGGTCCTGGCCTGCCCGCCTGCGCCTGCCTGCCTGCCTGCCCGACCGCCGCCGCTGCGCTCCGGTCTGGTCCGGAGGAGAGGGCCCCCGCCGCCGCCGCGGTGCTGTGTACTGCGGCTGAAACCGCTTGGCGCTGAAATATAACGCGCGTGCTTACTACCCGACCGAGACCCAGACCTTAACGGGCCGCACTGAGGCTGGCCCTTTCCCCACCTCGTACGCTGGATTTCAGCGCATCTGAGGAACCAGTCTCACCCCCCCCCCATCCCCCCTACCCCATCGCGTGCGTGTCCGCAGTCTGAAAGGGCACCCTACCGGCCTCCTGATTTCAGAGCGAGTGCAGGTAGGCAGGCAGCCTCCCTGCGGGTGCTGCAGGCTGCACCGCGTCCAGGCCAGGCTGCCCGTCCCGTCCCGTCGCGGCCGGGGGGCTTCTTGGACCGACAACACTCCACAGGCCGTGGCGGTCTCGACGCTATCCCGCGCGGACGGCCGGGGCGGCCCGCCCGCGGGCAGCGGCTCCGCCCGCCTCGGCGCCCCCATTGGCTGTCGGCGGTCACGTGGCCCCGCGGGCCCCCGGTGGTGGGGGACAAGGTGGTCGCGGAGCCACAACATCCCCACGCGACTCAGTGTTCGTCGGACGGTGGCGGTCGGTGCGCGCTTCTCGCGCAGCTATGGTCACGGTGCTCTCTGCGTGCTGAGCTCGTATTCGCGTCGGAGCAGAGGATCATGCTACAGCGGTTAGCTACTGCCCTGTTGTCCTCGTCTCGCTAGCCCGCGTTCTCTCTCTCTCTCTCTTTTGACAAGACAGTCTTGTTCTCTCACCGCACCCGGTAGTTTTCGCGTACTCTTCGCCAAGGAGGCTGTGTTAGTGCGTGATCTTTGCCGTGACTGCCAAAACTAAGTCAGAAAAAGAAATAAAAGTCGTGCAATACTGAGCAAGTGTGATTCGGATTTTTTTTCTGGTCGTGTGAAAAGTGATTGAGTGAGCCCAGGATTTGAGAACCTAAAACTCTGCCCCAGGCGACACACCGTAGTCTCCTGGATCAAAGTCAAAGTCCCCGCACGCTCTTCCATAGAACGGCATAGAGCCCCCCGCCGGAAGGCCGGTTTAAGTTCTCCCCTCTTCAAACAAGTTCGACTCGTCGATGTTTTGAAAATGGTGCCCCAGCACATCGGGGACTCGGGCCGGAGCCCTAGCAGCGCCAGCCCCAGCACATCAGGATTACCCATGTTCGGATCTCAGCTTGTGGATAGAAACAGCTCGACGCCCTACTCTGATGCTACTCAGGTAAGCAAGTTCCCCGACACCCTTCACCGTCACCCCCCGCCGGCGCCGCCGCCGCCGCCACCGCCATCACCACCGCGAGCTGTTGACGCGGAGCCGCGCCGCTGTGGTGGCGGTCGGGTCGGGTTCATGAACTCTCGCGAGCCGGCGAGCCGGGCCGCTGGCCTCCTCCTCCTCTTCTCTCTCCCTCGCTCTTCCGCTCCCTCTCCGCTCGCGTCCTCATGCCCTCTCATTCTCCCTCCCTCCCTCTCTCTCTCTCTCTCTCTGTCTCCCACGCCGCCGCTGCCGAGGAGCCGGCCCCGCGGCGCAACTCGCGAAATGTACGTTTGCGAGACCTTGATCCTGAGCAGAACGGTGGCGGAGGGAGAGGGAAGGGAGGAGAGAGAGAGAGAGAGAGAGAGAGAGAGAGAGAGAGAGAGAGAGAGAGAGAGAGAGAGAGAGAGAGAGAGAGAGAGAGAGAGAGAGAGAGAGAGAGGAGCGTTTCCATGACTATTTTCGCGCGTGGTGGCGGCTAGCGGTAGCGGTGCCAGGGCCCGTGTCGTGCCGTGCCAGGGGCTGCAAGGCGATTCCGAACACCGTTTTGTAGTGCCCTCTCTCTTGCACCTTATGGCCGTGTCCCGTAAGTGCGACAAGGAGAGAGCGACGAAACCAGTGTGCGGAATCAGCCCGCAGGGGCGGGCTTGCGGCGCGGAGGGTGAGCTGAACGGGTCGCTGCAGCCGCGGCTGATAGGGTGGGTATCTCGCCCCTGGCGTGACGTCACGTGACGTACACGCGGTAGCGGTGCCCCCTGACTGCGCCCCGGCGGCCCCCAGCTCGGGTCGCTACCCGCCGGTGGCGTAATCCTCCCCGTTCTGACCTTTACCTCGGGGCAATTAGCACGCGAGAAGAAGTGTCGACCGCTGCCTGGACGCCCTCTGGCGGCCCCGGTTGACACTATCTGACCTTGCAGGGCAGGGCGGCGTAGGGCCGGGCTAGGCAGGCCGCCCCGAGCGGCTTAATGTTCGCTCGAAGTGGTTATAGCCCGATCAGGGGGCAGTAGCCTTCCCCGGAGCGGAGGGCCCTTGCGCCGAGCGGCCGTGTTGCCGTTGCCGCGGAGCGGAGGGGAGGGGGGAAGAAGGAGACCCTTCGGTGCCTGAAGACTTACCGTACCGGTGACTGTCCCCCACACCCCACACCCTCACCTCCTGTTCGCACTTTCGTAGTTTCCCCGTAAAAGTTGTATGACCGAATCTCGTTTTTTCCCCTTTTCCGGCTCTTTCCTGCAGAGGGATGGCAGTAGTGCCCACTGAAGGCGGAAGGGTTGAGTTTGACCGGGCTGGGCTGGGTCGGGTCGGGCGCGGCGCCCTGAACCCCGTCCAGGCCAGGGCCGAGCAAACAGGTTGCCTTCCTGCCGGACCTCGCCCGTGGCGGCGCAAGGCGGCCGGCCCGGCCCGGCCCCGGGCCCACGAGCCGCCTGGCTATGAGAAATCGTGCTCAGGGACGTATTTCCCCCCGAGCGGTATTTTCAGTTTTAAGTTAAGAACGCTGACGTGTTGAAGGTAGGCTGCTCGCCACGCGCGACATGCTGGCGAGGCACACCATTGCACTCTGATTTATCTCACTCGAGAAACTTTTTGAATGCTGAAAAAGAAAACGACTAGCCCCAGTGCAAGTACAGCCGCGTCAAAAAGCCAGGTCCTCTTTGCACAGTCATCTTCTCTGCCAGGTAATGATGTCACATTTACGAGCCGTAATAAGTGGTGGTCCGCCGCTCCTAGCGCATAGGCTGTGGCAACCCTGGCCGGCCGCTAGCCAAGGGGAGAATAAATAAATAAATGAAAAGTAACCCAACTCACTTGGACGCCAGTCCAAATCCTTAAATCTGTCATGCCTACGCCTGTAATTACAGAGCAAAAGGGCCCTGGCCTGGCCTGGCCGGCCACAAGGCGCTCGGCTCGGCTCGCGCGGGGTGGCGTGGCGTGGCGCGCCGCGGCGCTCAGCTGGGCCCGGCGCGGCGCGGCACGGCCCGGCCCGGCCCAGCCCGACCCGTCCGCAGTCCCCACTTCGACCCCCGGGCGCGGTCGACTTTTCCGCTCGTTCGCTCTTTGCCGCCTTCCCACCGTCCACCGGCCGATTTCCACGCGGTTTTTTTCGACCTGGGTCGTAGGGTGGCCTCTGGCCGACAATCAGAACGGGTTGTCCGCCAGCCAGCGGCTTGGGGTCGCAGTCGAGACGGGCGAAACACTTGTTTTCATCGATATCGCAAGTTGTGCCCGTGCCGTTTTCGGCTATATGTAGTGTTCGTGTGGCCCTTGATATTAGCACGTTGGTAAGGTTCAATTTAGTCAACTGAGATAAGGTGTCTGGTTTCAAGGGGAACAGGAACAACATTTCGTGCTCGCGATTCGTTTTAAGTGGCGTGTTCCGAATAAGCCCCTCCCCCTGAGCGGTGTGATGAATGCACCCCGCCATCTGTTGGGGAGGGGGGGGGGCGAAGACCCTAAAAGATGCTGCAGGACAGTCCTCGAGAAAAGTAAAGCGCGAAGCAGATGAATAATAGAGATCGATGCTTCTGAGCGATCCTGGACAAGTCACGGGAAAAATGATAATGCGAGCGGGATGGAATTATTCGACTGCGAAAGGGAGGGATATACGATCAATCAATCTCACAAACACGAGGAGCGCGTAACTCCCCGAGAAGTTCTGAATGGTATTCTCGCCTTGCCCTTCCCTCCGCCCCCGCTCTTCCCTCGCTGCCGAAAAAAAATAAAAAGAGCATCCCCTTTTTCTCCACCATCACCACCTCCCACGGAAAGTTCGTCGCATCAACGAAAGGTTAAATTGTGCGGTTGATGAAAAATCGAGGTGAAAGAGTACCCACTGTTGTGGTGGTCGGGGCAGTAGCAGCGGGGGGGCCCTGCCCTGGGCCCCGGGGCGCGGAGGCGTCAGGCGACAGATAAGCCAATGACCTGAAGCAAGAATCGATTTTTCAGTCCCGGACTGTACGCCGTGCTGCGCGGTGCGGTGCTGCTGGCCGAAAGCTGCTGGTGTGCTCAGCCGCAACCGCGGGAGCAGAGGGCCCGGGGCGGGGCGGGGCGGGGGCGGGGCGGGGCGGGGCGGGGCGGGGCGGGGCGGGGCGGGGCGGGGCGGGGCGGGGCGGGGCGCGCCGTGGCGCTTTCAATATTTCAGCTGGGGATTTGTGCCAACGCGGCAGTCGAATCCCGTGGTGGTGGTGCTGGGCCTGCTTGGCCTGCCTGTTGTAACAGGGTCCTGACGGATCTCCTCCATCTCCTGTCGTCTGCTTGGTGCCACCGCCGCCGCTCTGGGGGCAGGACGGGGATGGGGGAGGCGGGGGCCGCACTCCCTGCGTGTGTGGTGCGCCGCGAGACGATTTTTTATTTTCTTTTTTTCTTTCTCGCGATTGTCATACTTTTGTTTGCGAAAGCGTTTCGAACAGTATCGGCGGCGCGCGTTCGAGTTTGTGAGCGCTTCTCGCGCGCGTCGGTAATGGCGCCATATCTGGCAGCTCCTGGAGAAGGAAGACGGAGCGCAGCGAGGGGACAGATCTGGATGGGAGGGCTGCGCGGCTGGGAGTGCGAGAGAGATGGATGTACTCTTGGGAAAGAGAGACCGGGAGGAAGCCTCACCTCACCCCTACCCGGCCTGGGCCTGGGAGATGCGGCCCGGAGAGGAGGGGAAGGGAGCCGGGAGGGGGGGGGGGGGC
>JAHWGI010000219.1:195000-255000 GCA_029379305.1 Frankliniella fusca | reverse complement strand
AAGCCACCGTCTAATCTTCACTCCACTTCCTCTGCTCACATCTTGAAAAATAAAAACAAAAATGGAGTGGGGAAAAAAATCGAAAGGAAAAAAAAATGAAAAGAAAGAGTGCCCCATTGTCCCTGCCGGTCGTATCGCTGCAGTGTCGATACCCCATCACCACCGGTTTGCTGACCCCCGCGAATTTAAGTCGGAGGGCGATAGCGCGGGGGCGCATAGAGCCTGGCTGCTCTGCTCGTCCCTAGGACGCCTAGAACGAGGCCTAAAGCACGTAGATACGGAGTACAGTCCGCTCGCCCGGCCCGGCCGCCGCGCCCCGTGTTGCTGAGCACGGCCCCGCCGCACTGTACACGGGCCTGCTGCAAACCTTTCCACTGCCGGCCCGCTCACAAGTGATGGAAATGCCATCACGGTGTGCGTTCAATATCATTGCATCGTTTGCAGTCCCGCGCGCGGCGCTCTTGTCTATCTTTCTCAGCTACCGTTACTTCTTTCTGCTGCTGCCTCCTCCCTCCCCTCCTCCTCCTCCTCCCCCACCGTATAGCTAGCTGCTCGCCGCTATGGTGGCCGTAGTGTTGGCACACATGGCGAAGGAGGACCTCTGACGTTATGTACTCCGGGAACGGAAAAACACCTGCTGTTTGAAATTTGTCGGAACTTTTTTTTTCCTACCCCTGCCTCCTCTCTTCCCACCCCCGTGTTCACCGCCCGGCCTGCACGGCCGCTCACTGCGCCGCCGCCGTGGCTGCTGCCGATGGATTGACAGGTAGACAAAACACGCCTGAAGTCGGTCCACTTTTTTCCCCTCGCGTTATCTCTCTGCTCCTCTTTTTTTTTCCAACATTTTTTTTTCCGGCCACGAGCTGTCATTCTCCCCTCCCTCTGTGTGCCACCCTCCCTCCCTCCTACGCTGCCAACACTATTACTCTGCCATAGGCCTCTCTGCTACTGTTGCAGTGCTGGGCTGGGGAAAACAAGACGACAGCGCAACCCGTAAAAGAGCACGCAAAGTGAAAAGAAATCATCGGGGGAAAATGATGACAAATGGGACATGACGCAGTGGGTGTCTGGTTTGGGTTGGGCACGCAGCACGCAGCAGCCTGCCCAGTGCCCCAAGTCGGTTTCCCAACTCGAAATGGATGTCATGCAAATCAAATCGTATGGCCGGCCGTTCAGTTGGCAGACTATCGGCCGCTAGACCGACCAGACAACCGTGTCAAAGGGCGTGGCGAGGGAGACAGACAGACAGAGGGAGAGAGAGGGAGAGACAGACAGACAGACGAACGAGAGGGGATTGAGAGAAGCAATAATTCAGTCCGCGGCATTGTCTCCCTTTTGGGGTAAAGTCATCAGAACTATCGTTTACCGTACCCTCTCGAGTTATCGGTCTAGGTATTGATTAAGCATGTAAAGAGAGTGGGCTGGCCTGACGTGTGTCCTCGACTGCGGCGCGCCCGAGGCGGGAAACTTGAGGTTTTGCAGAGGTGGTGAGTCAGCGTCGAAATTTAAATTGGCGTACGAGCGTTTGGCCCAGTTACATTCCGCCACCCTCATGTTTAGAAATTGACTGTGCCTTGAGGGTACACTGTATCAAAACTTTCCAGTTCATTTTATTCCTCACGTTGTTTGCGTCAGACACCGCACTGGTAAAACAAATGTACAGTTTTCATAATCCATGGTGTTCAGTTTGCACATCTTTGCTCGATATGGTGTATAGTAGGAACTATAACATCACAACGTGCCCATCATCTGTGCACTTCGTAAATGTATAGATTTTAAGCATTTCGTGATCTATAGAAGTATGCATTTGGACGAGGCTTCGCATGTCTGTAAGCATAGGGATCCGATGCTAACCCAAATGCGCAGTCAGCTATATAGACTTGAAAACTGTCTAAAAATTGTACATCAGCTAATGTTTGGTTACAACACACTAACTGGATTTGTAGCTTTCATTTGCACAAAGTTAAACCTACGCTTTATTTGCACAAATTTATGCATGAACTTGCACCTTTTATGCAAATCTATGCACGAAAAAGTACATTTCTTTGCACAAATTCCTGCGAATCGAATTGTATGTTCATTTTTGTGCGAAGGTTTGCACAAAAACCTCCAAATACAGTTAGCCTGAACTATGCATGCCATTGTGTATAAATACGTATTATACATTAGGATCTATGCATCAGGTGATGCGTTGAACTACACACTCCCGGGTTGTGTACTTTTTAGTACATTGCTGTGTACGTCTATAAACTTACGATGCTTATGCACAAATTTAGTACATCGTAAAGCATAATATTGTAAGTATGTAAAATTTGTACATAGCTACACATAATATTATGCGTAACGATGAACTAAATTTGTGCATAAGCATCGCAAGTTAATAGACGTACATAGCGATGTACGAAAAAGTACATAACCCGGGAGTGTGTACATTGGTAAAACAAATGTTAAGTTCTAAACATCAAATGATGTTTAACTGCTAATGTTTAATATTTAAACACTATATCATGTTTAGTTCAAACTATGCACCAGTAGATGTTTAATTTTTAAACACTTTGCAAGTGTGCAGTTGGCTAAACACTTGGCGCAGCGTGGTATATCCCTATGCTTTTCGATGTGAAACCTCGCCCAAGTGTTTACTTCTATGCATCACAAAACGTTTAACCTCTAAACATTTACGAGGTGTCCAGATGTTAAACATCTTGTGATGTTTAGTTCCTGCTATACATCATGTCATGTATAGAATTGCCAACTAAACACCATGATGTTTTGAAACTAAACATTTGTTTTACCAGTGTATGCATTTGTTTTACGAGTGCGATAATCCTAAAACAGCTGATTAATTTAGAACTTATATTAAAAAAAAATTCAGACAAATACTGCGTTGGGGAATTGTCGCATGACTTATGGCGAAATGATTTTTACCCAGCAGATCTACAAAAAGTTTTTAAATTATTTAACTTTGCGATTAGAAACGTTATATTTCTTGCTTCATCCGCTTCGTGAGTCATGCGACATTGGTCGGTTCTCAACGAGACTGTTGTCCCACCCTCGTCGTGGTCTTGGTCGACCAGTCCGCGCAACTGCAATTACCATTGAAAATTTTCCTTCTCTTTCCCTCTCACTCTGTTCCCTCTCCGCTCCCTCTCGGCTCGGCCCGCCTGGCGGTTCGACCTCTGTCGGCTGCCTCTGCAGAGTAAGGCATTCCTTCACGATCTTGTGGCGTGTCCCCCTCCTCTGGCGTGGTCTACTTGTGCGAAGGAGTGTGCGAAAAGAGTAATCATCTTTCTCTCTTTCTGCCCCAGCCCCCCACGTCTCCTTCCGTCTCATCCGATACTAAAAAGAGGAAAACTGATGAAAGATGTGGAAATAATAAGAAAGGTGTGCGGAGGGTAGGATTAACCGTCAAAGAGGGTGAGAAAGACTGGCTGGAATAGGGGATGAAGGAAGGCATGTGCACGCTCCCTTCTCGTTCCTGCCCGGCGCGCAAGGTCCCCCCCCCCCCCCTTTTTCCCCACCCGTGTCCGTGACAGCCGCTATGAAGTATGAAAAGCGTGTGAGGAGCGCGTCCATTTGTTATATGTGCGCGGGTGGAAATGCAATGAGATTTATCATACTCATCCCCCTTCCTCTCCGTTCCACCCCGACCGTCTTCGTCAGCCTCGCCAGCGGCGCATCTCGACGCCTTCTGCCGCATGCTGTAGCTCCGTGCGCTGGTCAGGGATTGCAGGCCGGACTCACTCTGCGGTTGAGCCTTTGCCCTGCTGGAAGACAGGAAATCAGACGCTCGCCCTTTGAGGTCCGTGATTTTATTTTCCTGCGCAGTTGGCTGAGCGAGCGGGATTGTGTTGTTGTTGTTGTTGTTGTTGTTGGAACAGGGAGAGACAGTATAAGGAGTGGGGGAAGGAGCGGGGAGAGGACGGGGTGAGATTCCAGGAAATTTATTTGAGTCGAAGTCGAAACAAGCCTTTAAACCCTTCCGTGGCCACCCAAACAAACCCGTCTGGGAGGGGAGGCCCTGGCCCAGGCCCCGTGCAGCCGCGAGGCCCCCGGGGGCGGCCGGGCAGGGCCCGGGGCCCCGTGATGTATTTCTGTGGGTCTTAAGCCCTCCTCTCTTTCCATATTTCCGAACGCCCTCGCTCGCTCCACCCTCCCTCTTCTCCTGATTTCTGAGATGCCTTTTTCTCTCTCGCACTCTCTCACTTTCGCTTTTGCTACCTCCCCCCTCCCCAATCGGAAGGGTTAGGTCCCCGCTGCACTGCAGGGGAGGCCGCGGCAGCGTATTTTGAGGCTCAAGGGAAGGAAAAGGGCGAGGGATCGTTGAGGGAGAAAGGGATGGGCGGGGGGCTATAGGCGTTCGATCAAAGAGATTTCATTTCAAAGGGATCGAATGCTGGAACGTGATGCATGTTGAAATAGACCGTTCGGTCAGTGAAATATCTTTTAGGAATCACTATTAATAATCATCACTATTGGAAGGAAGTGCTTCCCTTCAACCGCTCCCATGACTAATATTTATTTTCTTCTCTTTGTTACAGGTAAGCTAAGAATTGAGGTTTTCAATCTTGCCGGGCATTACTATTCCTCTTCAGTTTTAAAACAACTTCCGTAAGTCCCCTTTTCTTTTTATTCTTAAGCTGTTCGAGACGAAAGACTCGCATTTTCTTATCAAGTATTCAAGCCTTCCCAAACTTGGTTCAATTACTTCGCTGCTTTGTTGTTTGTTCATTTGCTCTCTGATAAAGTGAAATACCCCCGGCATGTTTTTTTTCAAAAAGCATGAGGTGGAATGCTTTATGGTCGGTCTTGCTGTACAGTGACGAAATGACAATATGGTTACTGAGTAGTGTTTTTCCATCTGCAAGTTTGCAGAGCAGTATTAGCAACGTTTTGGCACCATCCATGCTGTACCACCAGGGGAAGGGGGACCAAATGTACAGTCAGCTCCAAGAGTTGGCAACGGCCCCATCGTCCTTGTAGCTGCTGCACCCACGTGCACGCGGACCTACCTTTATGGGCGTGTGGCTCTGTGTGTGTGTGCGTGCGTGCGCGCGCGTGCGCGCGCGCTTGTGAGTCTTGTGTGTTTAAGAGATCTAAAACGACGATAGGATATTTTATAATTAAGGGAAAAAGCGAGGTAATATTCGCAGACATCTTTTTTATGTCTTGGAAGAGCGAATCGTTTACCACTGCGGAAAGAATACATTCCATCGCGAGCAAAACTTGTACGTCGGTGTGGGAGAGAGACAGAAACAGACAACTACAAACTGGCGAAAAAGGATTGCAAGCCATTGCAGACCTGGGAGCTGGGCCGTGATTTTGTGTGTAGTAGTAGTAGTAAGTAGGACTCCTTGTCCACGCGATTTCGATCTTGTAAGAGGACACCAAGTCGATTCCCCCCCCCCCCCCCCTGGTCCTATCTCGTGCTGTGGTGTAGGTACGCCCCCCCGGGGGTCATCAATCATTACACCCAGTGGCGTATTCCCGGTGCGATTCGCCCCACCACACCGTGTCTCTCTCTCTCCCTCTCTCTCTCTCTCTCTCTCTCTCTCTCTCTCTCTCTCTCTCTCTCTCTCTCTCTCTCCCTCCCTCCCTCTCTCTCCAACTGTTCCTCTTCGATCTCGGACACGCCACCGTCTATTTCCGATAAATCCACCCCGCCGGGTCGGTTTCACTGTTGTGCAGCATCTCGGCGGGAAAGCAGATAGGCCAGGCCAGGGAGGGAATGAGGAGGAGGGGGGGAGGGGGTAACCGCTGTACACTGCCGAAGGCAGGGGGCGCCTCTGAAACACTATATTTATGCTCCTTTAATTTGTGTCGGTCCGAATGGGTGGAATCGGACTCGTCCAGCTTGTTCGCGCGCCGAGGTTTCTCTCCTCTCCGCGCAGTGTAGTAGTAGTAGTAGTAGTAGAAGTAGTAGTAGTAGTTGTACAGTCGGCGAGGGAAGGGCGAGTTTCGCAAGGAGCGGCACGATATTAAGTGTCTCAGTGCGTGCGCTTGGGCGAGGCTGCCGGCGCCTGCCTGCCTGGGCTAGGCTGTGGCGGGGCGCAGCGGGGCGCAGCGGGGCGGGGCGGGGCGGGGTGGGGCGGGGCGCGGCGGGGCGGGGCGCGGCGGGCAGCCGCGGCAGGAACCACGGGCCCCGGGCACCGCCGCTCCGGCCCGGGCCCCGGTCTTACTCCGCGCCACTCCGCGCCACTCCACGCCACTCCACGCCACTCCACGCCTCTCCTCCACGCTGCGCCACGCCCAACGCCCATAGCGCGATCGCACCCACGCGTCTTGACAGCCAGCCAAAGCTCATTAGCATATCATGGCCAGGTAGTGTGGTGTGTATAGCCCTGCGCATAGCCGGCGGCGGCTAGCTGCCGCGGGCCGGGCCGGGCTGGCCGGGCGCGCCGCGGGCCCGCGCCAAGGAGAGGACAGAAATAAAATCATCCGCTTCCCTGGAATCGAATGGCTCATCCGCGCTGAGGTTCCGCTCCCCCCCCCCTCCCCAAGCTCAGCTACGCCCCGTCCCGCTTTACCCCGCGTCACCCCGCAACGCCACGCCACGCCACGCCCGTGTCGCTCCCACGAACCCACCGGTACGGCGCTGCCCTTCTTCTTATTCCTGCTCTGCGTCAGTCGGGTTTGACCCCTTCCCACCCCCACCCCCCCTCAAAAAAAAATCGAGGGGAAAAAAAAAACCTTCTCCGCTAACCACCTGACACCATCCTGCCTGTTTAACCGGATCGACGGGGCAGACGACTTGGCTCCGGACCAGACGGCGTTAGTGCTGCCCCCAGCCCGGCCCGGCCCGGCCCGGCCCCCTCCTCCACCGGCACCGCCACCGCGGCTCCCGTATTACGCCCAGCAACTGGTTCCAGCAGAGATACAGCTGCTCTGTGTCCTCTCAGCGCGCCTCACCTGCGGGGGAGGGGGGAGGGAGGGGCAATGTATACCGGGCTATCTAAATCAACAATTATATTCCTTACTTCTTCCATATTTTCATTTCCTTTTTTTTTCCCCTTTCCTCTTTTGCCTTCGCAGTCTTCGCTTCGTATCGTTACGATGCCGTAAAGGTCGCAGGTCGCGTTACTGCCTCTCCCCGCCCCCTCTCATCTCTCTCTCTCTCTCTCTCTCTCTCTCTCTCTCTCTCTCTCTCTCTCTCTCTCTCTCTCTCTCTCCCTCTCTCTCTCCCTCTCCCTCTCCCGCTGGGTGGGGCAGGACTGCTCCGCCATTAGTTTTAAGGCGAGGCCAGCGGCAGCAGTCTTTGCAAGAAATAATTGAACAGCCCTGTTTTCGTTCTTTGCACGGTGTGGCGCGGCGTGGCGTGGCGGGGTGAGTGCACGCAAGGTGGTGGTGCCTGACGGGCTATCGCACCGACTGGCTATGCTGTGAACCACTCCCCTTCCTACTTCGCCCTCTCTCCTTTCCCTTTAGACCCCGAGGCTATACTATTGGCAAAGCCCACTTCGTGACGGACCGTTCGCTTCCGGGGGACTAATCTGAGTTGACGTGGAAAAGCGGGGGTGCAGGGGGAAGGGGGGGGGGGGGCTAAAAAACACGGCAGGGGAGGAACGAGGCGGCAAGGCAAGGAGGAAGGTGGCTGGCTTTGTTGTGCACTCTAACGCTTTACCTATTTAGGCCCAAATACGCGAGAGGACCTGTCAGTAAGGGTAAAATAAAAAGGTAACATGAGTTTTAAAAAAATGCTGAAGGAAAATAAAAAGGGCAGTGACTGTGTTCAGAGGCTCGGGCGGGCTGCATGGTGACGGGTGTGTCACGACTGCATGATTATATCATGGTCGTGTGTGACGACCGTGTCACACGCCACGCGCGCGCCGCTCAATAATTGCGTATATGACGACACCGCGTGCTTTTCGTCACACACACGCGACTGTTTTTTTTTCTCCCCCCCCCCCCCCTCCCTTTTTTTCCAGCCCTGGCCTGCCCTGCCGTTATTGCACACGGTTTTGCTCGCCTTTTTGCTTGCCCCTCGCGTCGCAGCCTTGCGCGCTCCACCCCGCCCCGCCCCACCCCGCCCCACCCCACCCCGCCCTACCCCACCCCGCCCCACCCTGCCCCGCCCCACCCCGCCCCGCCCCACCCCGCCCCAACCCGCTGCAGATATGCGTCCCGGGTGATATAAGGCGTGCACCGCCCGACACGCGTGTCGTGCGAAATAAGAGTTAGGGAGACGAACAAAAATTAGTGTTTATCACGAGACATTTTAACCGACGGCGCGGCAGTGGAAGAGGTGAGGGGCGGGCGCAGGGAAGGGAAAGGAAGGGCGGAAATTAAAGTTGGCTGCTCGGTTGGCGACCGTGTGTTTGTGTATGTGTGCAAGCAAGAGTGAGAGAGTTGAGGGGGAGGGGGTGGGGGGAGCGAGGACGTAGGGAATGGAGAGAGGGATAGAGAAGGGGGGAAAAAAACTTTGGGGAGGGGGCAGGGAGAGCGAGATGGATGGGAGAGACGGAGGGAGACAAGGAGAGAGGAAGGATGTGCGCCAGGGCGGCCAACCTGACGCATCTCAAGGCGCTGAAATTAAAACACCGAGGCGGATACAAGACGCCCTGTCCTACCCTGCCCGGCCCGGGTCGCGCTGCTGCCGCTGCTGCTGTTGCTTTACGAGGTGTCGGAACGAAAAACGTGAGCAGGGGAAAGGTAAAATTAAAGATAGCTAGGCGCGCTCCCGTTCTGAAAAGCGGGGAAATAAACGTGTCGTCTGCTTAAGAATTTTTTCGGAGGGCGTTCTAAACGGGCCAGTGTAGTCTAGGTGGGTCAAAAAAAATGTAACTGCCACGGTCCAAACGACGTGAATATATTTTTTCCCCCTGCTGCCCCGGGTCTGTGTGAGCTGTGCGTGTGCTACTCCCGTACACCACATTGAGCTCAATAGACACTCCCTCCCCCGTTCTTTCTCCCACTCCCCCCTTATCTTCCCTGTACTTGAGGTGGAGCAGGAATCGTCCTAAATTATAACCTAGGCGGTGATATTAACGGTTGTGTGTGTGCGTGCGAGCGCGCGCCCGCGCGGGGTCAGTCAAATCCAGACATTGTGCCTTCTCTCTCTCTCTCTCTCTCTCTCTCTCTCTCTCTCTCTCTCTCTCTCTCTCTCTCTCTCTCTCTCGTCCGGTCCCGTCGCCCCCCTCCCGCTCCTCACGCTAGTCGCTCTCTCCAGCTATGTCGTGTTGCAGGACCTCATATCCTGTACACATGCTTGTGAGGTGTCCTACCTGAGGCTCCTGTCAAATTATCACGTCAACAGCAAGACATGGCTACACGCGCGACACTGCGCACAGTCAACTGCTAATCTTGAGAGATGGGGCTTAAGAAAAAGACATATCATGCATCGACATTGTGAGGTTAAATAGTTATCATTCAATTGGATTCAATGAAGCCTTCGCTGAAGGGCCAGTCCCCATCTGTGGAAAAATAATCAAAAACGCAGAATTGCTTTTGCTGAATGTTTTGTTCCTTTTTCCCAGTCCAGTCCAGCCTGTGCGTGTGTTTGTGTGTCTGTGTGTGTGTGTGTGTGGACGACGGGGCGATGACCGAGTGGGAAAGAGAAAGAGACGGATAGATGGAGGGAAGAGGACGCAGAGAACATTACAGTAATGCTGGTGTGCTGGCCACCATGCCACGAGGAGGCGATGGCCTCGCGTGGTCGTGGTCCTGGGTTCAAACACCCATACTGACTCAGGACTGCTCAACTTCAACTCGAGTTTAAGAGATCTCTTCTGTATGGCTTCTTCCGCGCTCAATTTCTGCCTCAGAAATAATAACATTAAGATTCAGTGAAAAATGGAAAACTAAATACATCTCTGCGTTGAATTTTTTTTTTTTGTCAGTATACACGTATGGCAATATTAAATTAAAAAGCATGACATTCAGAGGTGGCGATGGCCAATGTAAATGTTCGACTGTCAAAATAAGTAAACAATGAACATGAAAACATCTGCTATTTCTGTTGTTTTGGTTTTATTCCCTTTTCAGTACACTGCTTGTTTTTTTAATTCTCGGGGCCGCTGTTGCTCCTGCCTTCGCGTCAGTGGCGGCCGACTTGCCTCCCCCCCCCCCCCCTCTCTCTCTCTCTCTCTCTCTCTCTCTCTCTCTCTCTCTCTCTCTCTCTCTCTCTCCGTCTGTTTGACTGTCGGTCCGTCAGCCTGTCTGTCTCGGGCCGCACGCTGTACGGCACATTATGGGGACGCTGGGGTTCTGCGCCGCGCCACCCCTAGTAACCGTGACTTGGCGGGGTCGCTTGGGTGGCATACATGAGCAGGAAAGGCTGTTCCGAGAGAGAGAGAAGAGCAGGGGGTAGGTTTTGGCAGGTCGCGCGGCGTGGGGTGGCGTTGTCGGGCGCGAACTTGCGGCAAGAGGCTGTTTACGATCAGATGCCGCGGGGCAGCCTCCCCTCTCTCCTCCCCCTCCCCCTCCCCTCTCCCCCTCCTCCCCCCTCCTCTACTCTTCTCACTCTCGACGCATTCCGTCGTCGCTCGGGGTTTACGGGCCGCGAGCCGCCAAATTTCTCATAAATGCCCCTCCGCTTCACTTCCACCCCCCCCCCTCCCTCCCTTGCGCGCACGTTTGTTGCACGTGCCGTGCGCCGGTTTTGTTCCCCGGACCCTCCTCCCCCTATATAGCAGCCTGTGATGGCTCCAGTTGCTGTGTGAGTGTGTGTGTGTGTGTGTGAGAGAGAGAAAGAAAGGGAGAGGGGGGGAAGGCAAGGAGAGTAGGACTAAATGTGAGTTTGTGAGTGCCCTTCTCTCCCGGCAATACCGCGCACAGCCCGCCCCGCCCGGCGACTCGCGTAGGTTGGCAACAGTGCACCGGGCGGTCGGCAACTCACCATTACTCAGACATTCAGAGCGATCTCTGCGCTGCGGCTTGGCGGGTGCGGTCCTGCTCTTTTCTCTCTCTTTCTATATATCTCTCTCTCGTGTTCGGCCGCGTTCTCCCTCTCTCTTCCACATCTATATCGCTCTCGCTCGAACCCCTGTCCCCCGCGACACCATTCCTCTCCCCCTTGAAAGAGACTGGGCCAGGATCCTTCCGAGGACGAATCTGAAATGCCGCGCGCATTTCTGTGTGTGTGTGTGTGTGTCTGTGTGTGTCTGTCTGTGTGTGTGTGTGTGTTATGGGGGGGGGGAGAGCCCCGCTTCCTGCCCGCAGCCCTGCGCTCGATAATGCCTCTCTGCTGCTCTAATCGCGCACTGCTGCCCCGCTCTGCCCCGCCCGGTCTGGGGAGGTGATTGCGTGGCGGCGGCTGGGGCGGCGCGAGGGGTCTTTCACTAGAAACTCAAGCGTAAACCGATTTGTCTGATTTTTCTAGCTTTTTGTAACATCCTTGATTTTTTTTTAATGTCCTCTTGATTTTTTTCTTATTTTTCTTGATTTTCCCCTGATTTTTTTATTGATCTTTTCTTAGAGTGTGTACACTGATTTTGGGAGTGAAGGGCCCCGCCGCGGGGGCGGGCGCGCCTCTGTGTTGTCGTTGTTGCTGATCGGGGCGGCGGCGGTGGCGGCGGTTCCAGCGAGATGGGGTCGCGTCGTCAGCGTCACAGCCCCATGTCATCCTAATATCCTATATATTGGTTTCCGTCCGTCGCGGCACGTTATTTCGAACAGTTGCGTAATCCAGGTGAGGACGGCTCCCCGTGCGCTACGCCCCGCCCTGCGGCCTTGGAGCTCCCCTGATAACGGCGGCCGCTGACCCGCGACAGAATCTCACAAGACGAGTAGAGGTCACCCCCGGCCACTCCGCTTAGGCTCATACATCACCTGAGCGCGGACGGAAAAAAATAAAATAAAAAAAAGCAGTCATTTTTAGGCGTGTACTTTTGAGAGTACGGCGCGGCGCACCGAGTGTGTCGGCCGCGCTCAAGGCCGCCGCCCGGCCCGGCCCGCCCCCCGCACCGCGGCACGTCGACGAACGCTGTTGAGTTCTCCCTCCCCCTCTCTCCCTCTTTCTATTTTTCTCTCTCTTTCTCACTCCCTCTCCCGTCAATGTCAGAGTGTGCAACTCGCCTCAGTTCCGCAATCATTCTGTCTGCTCCTTGCCTGAGACGAGCCCCGCTCTGGCTCCATCCCGTTCGGTCTCTCTCTCTCTTTCTCTCTCTCTCTCTCTCTCTCTCTCTCTCATATCTCCGTAAACGAAAGTTCCCTGCGTTACTCTACGAAGTTAATGTTGCTGTGCTGTCGTCGGCCTCTTGGTCCGCATTTGTATTAAAACACCAATATTTTGGTCCTTTTTAAAAAAAAATAAAATTTAAGGTCACCGTTCCGACGATTCTCTTCGCTCTAGTGTTGTATCTGTCTGTACCATTCCATAGGGGAGGCACCTTGAAATAACGTGAGGCTTTCCTCCTGCTGCCATTCCTAAAAATCCGTGCGTCGGTATTCATGCGTTTGTCGCGTGCCTTTCAGCGTATTTTCGTGCCCGCATTCCCACTTCCACAAGCTTCCACCCATTCTTTTTTCCTCGTCGAGGGTTCGTTCTCTCTCTCTCTCTCTCTCTCTCTCTCTCTCTCTCTCTCTCTCTCTCTCTCTCTCTCTCTCTCTCTCTCTCTCTCCCTCTCTCTCCCTCTCTCTCCCTCTCTCTCCCTCTCTCTCCCTCTCTCTCCCTCTCTCTGTTTTATAACTTTACCGCGCTCGTCACTAACGGTGTGTGTGTTTTCTCCTCTGTTGCAGGTTGGTACCTCGGTGCAGTACTATGTCAGTGAATTGTGCGAAGGGTGAAGTGAGTACTACAACAACATCTGCTATTCACTGCTCGAACTGTCCCCGGGTCCCAATCCTGTGCCGCGCCGCGGCCGGCTGCCATAGAAGCGGGTTCGATCGCGGCGCAGTCTTGTCGAGAGGTGCCTGTGTGTGTTTTTGCCGGGGGGAAGAGCAACTCTGGATTTTGGTGTACAATTAGTGAATTTTCCTAAATTTTTGTTGAACTTTTCTGAACTTTTGTTGATTTTTATGTAATATTTGCTAATTTTTTTGTTAATTTTTTTTGTAAATTTTCCTGGATTTTTGTGATTTTTTCGAAATTTTGCCGATTTTGTCTGCAATTCTTCAACTTTTTGTGAACTAGAAGGTGTACAAAAAATTCAGAGTGGTTTCTCTCTCGGTTTTAGCGCCCCGCCGCTGGACAACACACGAGGTTGAACTCAGCCTTGAGGCAGCCGGGCGCGCCGGGCGGGCCTGGTCTGGAGTCTGGTCTGGAGTCCCGGCTGAGCTGCGGGCCGGGCCGAGCCGAGCCGAGCCGAGCCGAGCCGAGCCGAGCCGAGCCGAGCCTCTGTGGCCTGCGGCTCTGGAGGCTCTGGAGGTCCGGATCTCCGTGCAGCTCGCTCTCATGCGGTCGGGACCCCTCCTGAGGTCTGGACCGGAACTCTCCGGCCCGGCCCGCGGTACTGTACACTCGGAGAGGTCCGAGATCTCGTCTAGATCTCTCGAGCCCAGCAGGTCTGGGGGGGTCTCTAGAGCGTGAGGGCTCCGCGGCCGGACCTCCAGATCATGTGAGCCCGCCCGGCTATGTGCGCGCGGCAGTAGCAGCGCCACCGCAGCGATCCTTTTGAAAAAGAAAGAAAAAAAAAAAGGTAATAAAATGTCTAAATTGATCCCAATTGAAGGCGCGAGAGGCGGCTGCTGCGTGCTCTCCTCGGAGTGAGAAGGCAACACCCTCTCGATGTATCCTGCGCTTCTTATTTTGCCGTGTTATTTCATTTAAAAGAAGAAGAAAAAAAAAACAGCGACTCTGCTTTATGACCTGGCCTGCATCTCCTCCCCATCCTCGACTCGCTTCTTATTCTTTTCCTTGTTGGCCCCTCATTTTAAGTACCGTACACAGAATAAAAGGGAAAAGCGTAGGTAATGAAACACAGGCTGCCTGGAGCAAGCCAAAGGCGGGGGCGTGGCGGCCGGCGGTGTTGGAGATTCATAAAGTGTCGCTCGCCAAAACACTTCGCTCCTTGCTTGCCATTTTCGCGACTTAAAAAAAAAGGGGGGAGCGGAAAACTATGTGCGGAAGAGAGAGAGAGAGAGAGAGAGAGAGAGAGAGAGAGAGAGAGAGAGAGAGAGGGGGGGGGGGCTAGCAGAGTCTAGAAGAGCGAGAGAGATCGAGTGCGGCGTCCGAGGCCTCTCACGCGCGTCAGCCTCTTCTCCGCCCCCCATTAAAGCATTTCTTAATTTACTTCAACTTTGAATGAAGCTGGTGGGCCCAGCGCGCCTAACGTATCCGGAACTTATGGATTCTACCCATCAAAAGGGCGGCCGCCGCCGCGGCGCCACCGCGCGTTTGATCCCCCTCCCCTTCCTCTCCCTCTCCTTCCTCTCCCTCTCTCCCCTTTCCCCTCTCCCTCTCTCCCCTCTCCCGCCCCCCTCTCCCCTCTCTTGCCTTCCTCCTTCGCTCCTTTCTTCTCCTCATTCGTCAACAGGCCTCACAACGACAGGTTTCGGCGGGGCGCCGCACGTCATCGTCTGGAGGAAAGCAATGTTCTGTGAAAATAAAATTTAAATTTGCGGCAAACTTTCAAGTCAAATATGGTTGAAATGCAGATCCCTAAATTCCATTCATTTTTATTCAGGCTCCACTCTTTGGTCAACATGGCTAACCTGTGTATTCGAATGTCTAGATTATGTGGTTATTATGGCAAATTGCACTGAATTTGCTGTTAATTAACATCTGCTCTTTTTGACAGTGTTGGGAGGTTGGAGTGGGAATAAAAGGATGAGGGAGGTAAGGGCGGGGAGGGAGCGAAATTAAAAAGGAGGAAAGCTGGCGCGGACAATGCGCCGTAATGTCCCGACATTACAGTCGGACTAATGGCCAATGGGTTTACGCATCCGGCGTGGCGAGGCGGCGTGGGGCGGGGCGCGTTCCCGGTGGCGATCCCGCAGGAGGAAGAGGATCAGGAGCAGAGCAAAAGGGATGAGCGTCTGGGCCGGGGACACTCTATAGCTTATCGGGCGGCTCTGCTTGATCAGAGAGAGGGAAGAGAAAGATGATCCCCGAAAGCTAACTTGTCGATTGGCGGAAGTGACGAGGGGGATCGCCAACTCACAGACAGGGAGGGAGAGGGAGAGAAGAGAGAGAAAGAGAGCCACGCACGACTTTTGTCGTTTCAGATCAGCAAAACTCTTTTCTTCACCAACTAAAAGTCTCTCTCTCTCTCTCTGTCTCTCTCTCTCTCTCTCTCTCTCTCTCTCTCTCTCTCTCTGTCTCTCTCTCTCTCTCTCTCTCTCTCTCTCTCTCTCTCTCTCTCTCTCTCTCTCTGCCAGCCCTGCCGAGTCGCGTTCGATTGCCCGTACAGTGTAAGCTGGCCTGGTAAACAGGCCGCTCGACCGATAACGAAAGGACGACAGGATAGGTCAGGTCCATGATCGGCATTATCTCGTTATTGGAAAAAACGGGTGTTATTTTTTTTCCCTATTGTTTTAAATTTACTATGTGTAGTTGTGGTACACTGTTGTGTAAGCATGTAAAGTCGTGGGAGAACAAAAATGTATGCCGATCGCTTGCGACTGTAGTGAGTGGGTGGTCTGCGTCGTTTCAGAATGACGATAGTTCGAAATCGGCTCTGCCCTACCGACCTGCGGGCTTTTATTTTCATTGATGGAACTCGACTGATTATAGGTCAATCGTTGTTGGTTACCGGCAGACGTATGGGCAGACAGACTGGCTCGGAGGGGCGCTGCCCGGCACGGCCGGCCCCGGATACCTGAGAGGAGGAACTATGTTGGGCCTTAGTAACAAGGTTTGGTGGGTAGCATGTTGTGCCGTGGCGTGGGACTGTGCTGTGCCTCTCATTCCCCCACTCCCCCCCCCCCTCTCTCTCTCTCTCTGCTCCATCTCTCTCCCTCTCCCGGGAAACGAAACGTTATTGGCGCGTTGGAATTGGACGATTGACGTCCGGCTTGGTCTGCCTGACCGTGTTGTGCACGCGAAGGGCTCCGACCGCGCACAGCCCCGGCCCCCACCCCGCCACGCCCCGCCACCCCGCGCAACAGCATACCATCATGGGCGCCACACATTTGCATGGATCAAAAGTCAGTTAGGGCACTTGCCTACACCTTACGTAGATTACGCCTTACCGCTGAAAAAAAAAAACTTAAAAGAAAATAAACTCCAGGTTTTTTCTTTGTGTGTGTGTAATTACCTGTGAGCTGAGCAAGCCCAACCATTAGCTGATGAAACGAAATGCAACTTGGCGCAGGTAAACTTCCCGCACGTGAGCGTGAATCCCCCTGCGCTGTCCGCAAAAAAAAAAAAAAGTTTGCTATTTCGTTTTGCCGTGTCGTCTTTCGCTAGAGAGCGATCGCCGGCTGTCCACGTCCGACGAGTGCGTCACCCCAGTCAATTGTTTGAGAGTTTAATAGCGAGAGAGAGAGAGAGAGAGAGAGAGAGAGAGAGAGAGAGAGAGAGAGAAAGAAGTTTAGGGCGGGGAACGGCAGACGCGAGCCCTTCATTTGCAGGTGTATTACGCACTGGTTCTTGTTGCGTCGTGCCCATTGTGCCTCGTTTTGTACCTAAAGGTAAGGTGTGAAATGGACGGTCGCGTAGTGCTAGGCGGCCCAGGCTGGCAAGGCACGGTGACTGACAGGGGGGTGGGAAAAACTTGAACCGTCTTCCCTGCAGTCTCTCTCTCTCCTACTCTCTGTCTCTCTGTTGCTCCGATCGGGTCAGACGACGAGGCATCAAGGTGCCGGAATGCTGTAAAGCCAGTGCGTGTGAGAACTTGGCGTCGGCGCTTAAAGCATAGCAGTACGGGGGGAGGAGGGGTGGGGGTGGCGAGCGGGCTAGAAAAAATACATGTGGGAGATTGGCGAGTACAGTACGCAGTCTGTGGTCGGTGGCCTCAGGCCGGCTCTTGCTCGACGTACCGTCTCTCTCTCTCCCTCTCCACAGGTACAGCCACTTAGGCCCCTCAGGCTTGCCACATTCCGCTAATTTTATTCCTTTTCGTGCCCTCTTGCGCACACGAGAATTGTTTTCCACTTGGATTCAAAGTAATACATTCTTGCCAATAGCTAGTGCATTTTTTGGGTTGTGGCTAGTGGCTACTCAGCTAATTTTACTTGTGAGCCATTTATGAGCCTATATGTGTGTGTCGTCTTGGGACCAATCCACACCCCCGCCGGCGAACGCGTAAATCTTGTCGCCGAGTGCCAATTAATTTTTAACGGGGTGTTTGGCTCGTACGTAATCTTGAGCCGAGACAGCGATAAAAACGTTGAGTGGTGAATGAACTTACAATGTCATATTTTTTTTCCTTGACTTATTTTTCCCTTGCATGATGCTTGAAGAAATAATCAGATAAGGTAGAAATAAATAACTTAGTACACAAAAAATGTGGTCATAAGGGTATAACATCTGCAGAAAAGGGGGGGAGTGATGGCATGGAGTGTAGGATTCCAAACCAACCCCCACCAGATGCAGCAACAGCACCAAAATAAGAAGGACTGTGTCCCGGCGATATTTGGGTCAAGCGGGCCGGCCAGCGCAGCGTTCAAGCTTACAGACACACAGTCACATACACACCAGCGCACCACCCCCGCACACATACGCACTCACACAAGGGCTTCCTATTCCAGACTAATAGCCCATTCTGTTCGGCTAAGGCTAAGTGGTCCAAACTATCCAGCAATAAATTGCCCGCCCGTTCTATTGGCCATTCACTGGCCTGTAAAAACAGGACAAGCTCTCGGAAAAATTGAAGGGGAAGGAGAGGAGGTGGGGAAGCCGCGTTCGTAGATTTGGCGAAGGAAGAGGAAAAAGGGGGTGGGGGGCTTTATTCCAGGAGGGGTAAATAGGAGACCAGCTGACATATGAAAGGAGAGTCGATTGCAAAGACTGAAGTAGAATATACTTTCTTAGCATTTGTAAAGAGAAGGCATGTTCTCTCTTTCGTGCCAAATACATCAGAAGGGGGGAAAAAATGACCATAATTTTGGCAGCGTACCTTGGGGTGAGTAACCCGTGCGTGGGCTCGATCTCGGCCTTCTACTGCAGAGAAGGGAGAGACAGGGGCGCAAAGGAGGTAGCGACAGACTATGATGGATGTATGGGTTTGCGGAGCGTTGTTAGAGTTCGTTTAACTTTTGTTCGAGAAAAGAGAGAGGGAGGAAAGAGAAAAAGAATGAGAGAGAGACCTACTTGACTTGCAGTCTTCGCCGATTTCAGCATCCCAGTCTTGCTACGTGCCGCGCTGCTTTCCCCCACTGGTCGGTCGGCCAGGGTAGGACCTCACCCCTTTCCCTCCCTTGCTTCTCTGCTTGTTTCGGTTTCATCTTAAAGCAAACTTTGATGCAGTACTGTTGGGTTTTCAATATGAAGAATGTTTACCAAGTCCTCTGCTTAGCCTTTCTTTTTTCCCCCCATCTTTTAAATGATTTAGTGGTCTTACACTAAATCGTAGGTTTTGCTCACCGCAGACCATAGACACCCCTTCTTGCTCCTTCTTTACCGCCTTCCCCTTACCCCGTATGCAGGAGGACTTTGGGCGGACGGAGACATCTTAAAGGGCAGAAAGAACTTGTGCTAAAGTGTTGCTCTGACATGCTGCAGTGGCAGAGTTGTCCAAACTTTTGGGCTGCGAAGGCGAGCACGAAGGTAGCTGAAAAAAAGCGCTGGAGAGTAAGAAGGAGAGAAGGGAGGAAAAAGCAGGACGATGCCGGTGTGAGGTGGAAAAGAACCGACTGGAAGGAATCGGTACACAGAGAGAGCGAGCGAGCGAGAGAACGAGACTTCGGGTGATGTATAGACTGCATCAAAAGCTCTCTGTGGACGGTTTTTTTTTTTCATTCCTGTGCTTCTTTTCGTGCAAGGCCCGCTTGCGATCCATTTCTCATGACATGTTGCCAAAACCGCCGACGCACTTTTTCTCCTCCTCCTCCGAGGAACATGAGGAGGTGCTGTGGAAGGGGCGTCTCCTCGGGGACGGGCTGGGCTGGGTCCAGAGGGGTGGAAGTTGAGGCGGCAGAGGCGACCAGCTCTGAGATTGGGCCACAATGCCAGAACGTAATTGTCACTACCGCGGCCCGAGCAGCGCCGATCTCCACCTCGTACCGACTTCTCACGTAGGAAGAAAAACAAAATGTTTCTTATCGAATAACAGTGTACGTAGCCCAGAGAGCAGCCCGACCGGCTGCTGCGCCCTCTCCCCCTTCCCCCTCTCCTTGGTGATTTGGGCCTGTCAGTCAAATTCGGAAGAGCTAATTTGATGATTTTCTACGGCCTCGCAGTCCAGATCGGGCGAGATGAAGGCGGCAGGGAAGGGCGGGGCGGGGTCTTGTTTGACCACATCTGAACCGCCTGGCCCGGCCCGGCGCGGCCCGGCGCGGCCCCAAAGCCCGGGTCGTTGTTATTTAATATCAACTTTTTTTCCTTGACCGCCACATCCACCCCCCTGAGGGCCCGGGCCGGCGCGGACACCGGACGCCTCAGTGTCCCGCTGATGGCGCTGCGGGCGGGGGTGGCCGGCCCGTCAATGCGGGATCTGAAGAGGGCAGGGAAAACGCTGTTTCTATAGCGACTGCTGGCCTGGCGAGGTCGCTGGCCCTCCCACTACCCCCGCCCCCCTCTCTCTCTCTCTCTCTCTCTCTCTCTCTCTCTCTCTCTCTCTCTCTCTCTCTCTCTCTCTCTCTCTCTCCCTCTCCCTCTCCCTCTCTCTCGCTCTCTCTCTCTCTCTCCCCCTCCCTCCCTCCCCCTCCCCCTCCCGCTCCCGCTGTCTTTCTCTCGCTCTCTCCCTCTCAGGACACTTTATCGACGGCTTATTGTTTCTCGTTTCCCTACGCCCTGCCGCCCCGGGCCCGGGGGACGGGACGCACGTGCTCGTAAGCCGGCCGCCGCCGCCGCCGGCAGAAGCACCAGCAACGCAGCGAGCCCAGCGCAGCCCAGCCCAGCCCAGCCCTCCTCATCCTTTCCTTGCAATCACTTCTTGACCCTTCGCTTCGCGGTGCCCGGCCCGGCCCGGCCCGGCCCGGTCTCTGGTGGCCGCCGCGCGGCGCCAGCCGGGCTTCCCCCTCACTCCCTCCTCCTCCTCTGCCTGTCCGGCTCTGTGCGCCCTTCTGCTTCCCCCCCCCCTTTTTCCTCCTATTTTTTTGCCCGTGCTGTTTTCTGCGTGTCTCCCCGCGCGGTCCGGCCCGCGTGCTTCTGATGACAGCAGTCCTGTTTGCCTGTTGTTGGGGCCTGCTGGCCCTGCCGGGCCGCTGACCCCGCTCCACACGCCCCGGCCCGCCCCCAGCACGCGTCCCTGCCGACTGATTCCGCAAGATCGCTTTCGTACTTCCATCCTTGTCGCACCTATCGCGGGTGCCCTATGTTGGGGATGGCTGGGTGGCTGGGTCCCATGAGTGCGACGAGGACGGAGGTACAAGAGTGGTCGTCGGAATCAGACGGCAGAGGGCCCAGAAAGACGAGGCGCAGTAGAGTTCTTGGTAAAACGCGGCGGCGTTGGCGCCGCCGCCGCCGTAGCCGGCAGAGGGGGAAAACCGCCGCCTCCGCCGCCCCCCGCAGGACTTGTCTGGGGCGGGCAGGGCAGCCGGGCAGGTGCGGGAAGCCAGGCGAGCCGAGCCGAGCCGAGCCAGGCCGTCGAATTTTGCGGTGTGCGAAAAACCGCAGGCGTAACCGGAGATTCCCCTTACCTGCCCGCGTACCCCTTTCCTGCCGCGCTATGCCGCTCCTCCTCCGGTGAGGACGTGGCGGCCGAGGTGGGCGGGGCGGGGCGGGGCGGGGACGCGCTACCCCGAAGGGAAAACAACTCAAAAATGTTTTGTACGCCACGTCATTCAGAAAAATTCGGAAAGTTGCTAATATTTAAGAAAGATGCGGGATTTTTTTTTGTAATTCAGGAAAATTAACAATTAATCACAAAAATTAGTAAAACTTTAACCAAAAATTGGAAAAGATTCAAGAAAAACTCAGAAAAATTCAAAAATAAATAAAACTGTCCACCAAAGTTCAGAGGTGTTTTCCCCTCGCCCTACCCCCACCAAGCCCTGTCCCGCGGGGATGGGGTGCCTGCTTGTAGGCGGAAAAAAAAAGGACTCGAACAACCATCACCTCTGCTCTAGTGTGTGCGGTGCAGCTTGTGTAAACAGCGTTTGATTGCATATCGCATTTACCCCGTTGGTCGTTTCGTTTCTCGAGGAGAGGAGAGAAAAAATCATCAAAGGCTCATAAAAATTCAACGTAAAGGCGCAGCTGAGGTGCGGTGGCGGTAGCGCAATCTGGACGGCGCAATCTCCCGCAATCTGAATATGTACACATTTTGGTTGAGTTAAAGCTGAAGCCCCGCCAACTTCCTCCTCCTCCTCCTCCTCCGCCTCCTCCGCGGCGTCTATCCCCTCTTCCGGCGCACGCGGCAGAGCGCGGCGGTGACGGCGTTCCGAGAAGGGCCGCGCCCCGCCACGCCCCGCCACGCCCCGCCCCGCCACGCCACGCCCTGATGTCACACGACCAAGTTAATCAACGCAGGCACGCCTCGCCCCGGCAGAATGTGTTGGCCGCGCCGGGCCGGGCCGGGTTCTTCACCCTCCAGCTTCCTCTTTATTTCCGCGGTTGACGCCTCTGCCCCTCGCGGTCGAAGCGGCGCCCGCGGAATGAGTTTCGACAAACCACCGCAGCGGGCCGCGTACATAGATTTAATAACAAAAAAAAAAAGAAACAGCAACCAACAAGACTCTTTCGCTGAAGGAGAGAGAAGGAGAAAGAAGGGGGAAAACAAATTAATAATGGTGGCATTTAGATGCTTTGCCAAGTTTGGCATCTCGCCTACTCGCACTGTGTGCGAATACAGCGCGCGGCGCACCAGCCGGGCTGGGCCGGCCGCGGCCCGCGACTGCAATCGGACAGAAAAATAGTGCTCGCAATGAATGTTGATGAGAGAGAAAGAGAGACCCCGGGGCGCAATCGAATCAAAGTCAAATCCGCGTCGTGTCGAGGAAACCGGACCGAGTGCGCGCCGTGGTGAGAGAGAGAGAGAGAGAGAGAGAGAGAGAGAGAGAGAGAGAGAGAGAGAGAGAGAGAGAGAGAGAGAGAGAGAGAGAGAGAGAAACAGAAAAGAGAGACAGACTGAGACTCGACTGCGACCGCGACTCAGCAGACCGTGCTGTGCGGCTGGGAGTGTACCTTCTTCTTTGCTGTCTCATCCTCGCCACCGCTTTGATTCAACGCAAACAGGCAAAATGTCCTTATTATTGTCTGTCCCGTTTGACCTCTCTTCACTCCTTTTCTCTCTCCCTCGTTTCTCTCCGTCCCTCTCTCGTGCGTAAGCGAACGACAGTTTGTTGTGATCGTCGAGGCGTCATTGCCCGAGGGAAGGTGAGGCCGTTCCTCTCTCCCCTCCCGTGTCCCGCGGGGCGTAACTGTCACAGCGCCTCACGACCTTACTCTACTTCGCACCTCTTGGCATCGGAAGGGTGAGGTGAGATGTCGTGTGAGTGTGCCTCCCTTTTATTTTTATTTTTTGTGGTTCAACGAGGACAGCCCGCGCGGGCGGGTTGTTTTCTACTTTTCCTATTCTTATTTTTGTAAGTCGAAAATGCGGGGCAGTGTGCGTCGCTCCCGTTCACGGTTTCTCTTTGCAGTGTTGCCGTGCTCGCTGCCGCGGCGGCCTAATGTAGGGGCGGCGCCTCGCTGCCGCGGCGCTGCAGGCTCCGGGGAAATATGTATAGTTGCCCGATGATGTATTTATGTATTTACGCTCTGCGCGTGGAATCAGGTGTGACGAACAGCCCGGCGCGCCCCGCCCCGCCTCGCCCCGCCTCGCCCCGCCCCGCCTCGCCCCGCCCCGCCTCGCCTCGCCTCGCCCCGCCTCGCCCCGCCCCTCCTAGCCACGCCCCGCCTAGCCACGCCCCGCCACGCCCATATTTATTGCGCGTGAGTAGTTGGGGCCCTGCGCCCCGCCACGCCACGCCCGCTAATGGCAGTTGGGAGCGGGGCCGGGGACTTACTGCTGCGCGCGTCTTAAAACACCATCCGGTAGCACTGTGGAAAAAAAAAATAAAAAAAGAAGAAGTTGGGCCGGAGTCATTAAAGAAAAAACTCATGAGCGTAAAAGAAAAGTGTCGTAAATTTCGCAGACTAACGGTTGGTGTATTCGCGTGTAGTATGAATATTGGAACAGGAGTTCTTGCCATCTGATTTTTGGAAGTATATACTGTTCCACTATTGTGCCCTATACTTCGGCCTCTTTACGTTGTTGGGTTCCTGTCAAATTACTAGCAGTATATTTTGGTAAACCAATCATTTGCGATGTATTTTGTGAGCTGTGTTGTCTCAAAAAACAAAATCAAAAAATAGACAAAAAAACAACAACAATGGAACAGGGAAAGCGGGCGTACTACTTGCGGTCAGAGGCATATGCCAGCCAAATGCACTTGTCCCCGCCAAACACCCTTCTCCCCTTCCTTTACTACTCCGCCGCCTCTCGCTCTCTCTCTCTCTCTCTCTCTCTCTCTCTCTCTCTCTCTCTCTCTCTCTCTCCTTCTCCCTCTCCTTCTCCCTCTCACACTCACACTCTTTGCTGCCCGCCGTGCCCGCGTCGGTCAAATACCGTAATGTGATGGCCGGGCCCGGCCGGCACGGCGGTCCCTTAGGACCCTCGGCACGGACTTATTTATACACTTCCGGGGAGACAGACGGGTCGTCAAACACTTGACCGCCCGCCCACCCCGAGGAACGCACAGAGAAAGACGGAGGAGGGAGAGTGAGCGAGAGAGAGGCAGAGAGAGAGAGACATAGACGGAAGGAGAGACAGAGAAAAGGGAGGAAGACGCGGGGACGTGTTCATCATTTAAGACCCCAAACACACATTATACACCGGTAGCGCACCGGGCGTGCTGGCGGCACGGCACCGGCCGCCAACACCACTATCACCACGGCCCCGACACACCGCGGCACGCACTGCCCCCCCCCCCCTCTCTCTCTCTCTCTGACTGGGCAAGCGCGATCAGGAGAGGGAGGAAATGCGCAAGAGCTTTTAAATGTGACATTAGGGTAGTGGCGTTTTAATGCCTGCCCTTCCTCGGACACGAACACTCTCGCGCCCGCATAGTTACTCGCGCTCTCTCTCTCTCTCTCTCTCTCTCTCTCTCTCTCTCTCTCTCTCTCTCTCTCTCTCTCTCTCTCTCTCTCTCACACACACACACACACACACACAAACAAACACACACACACATCAAAAACGTGCCGGTTAGCACCTTGTTTTACGGCCGTTAGACTATGGGAGCAGCTCCGCCTTTTACTAAAAAGATAGAGGGAGAAAGAGGGGGGGGGGGGGCTGGCCTGCTATTTCATTGCGAAACTAGGCTCGCCTTTTAAAGACGATTTGAAACTTACAAAGTTCTACTCTACGGGCTGGTTGTAATTATCGATCGAAAGTTCTCATTTCTACATCAAATTTCAAACTTTTTTTTTTGTTTTAGTTTTTTTTTTTATGTTTGTTTGCTGCGACATATTCTTATGCGGGCCGGCGCAACGCCGCTCATTATGCTGCACACGTCCGTGTCCGTACCGATCTCCGTCCGTCCGTCCGTCTGACTGGCCCGGCCGGCCGGCCAGGCGCCGCAAGCGGCCGCAAGGTCAGAGACAGACGGAAGGAAAATGAAGAAGCGCGCCGCTCGCTCTTTGGCCACCAAAGATCGCGAGGAGGCAGTATCGGATGTCGAAATGTGTGTGTGTATGTGTGTGTGTGTAGACGAGTGTCCGTCTGTGCGTGCACACACACACACACACACACACACACACACACACACACACTCGCGCGCGCCCGCGTGAGATCGTTCACTATCCGCTGCACGACAGCCCGCGCAGCCCGCGCAGCCCGCGCAGCCCGCGTGTTGAACGCGCGCGTGCCTAATCTGCAAAGCATCGTGGCGCGCGGCACAGAGGCGGCGCGCAGCCGAGCCTAGTACACTGTCATTTTGTAACTTTTTTAATGATAACTTTTTTCAGAAGGAAATGGACTTGCAGCAGGAACTCTGGAAAACCAAGTTTGCACAAGTATTCATTGTTTGATGCATACCACACTTGGGTTTTCCAGAGAAGTTGTAAGGAAATTACCAGGGTACTTGTTGTGGTAAATAAAAAATAAAAGGAGACTTTAAGTCGTTTCTAAGTGAAGTCCATATATCTCGAGTCTACGCCGAACTTGTTTTTGCGAGTAGCGCGGCCGTGAGTCACTATCTGCTCGCTCTCTCGCTCGGCTGCCCTAAGTAAGGGTGACGAGTCGGCCTAGAGGCTTCCGCACCTGGTTTAGCAGCGGCGGACTGGCTAATAACCAGCTGACAGGACGGGGAGAGACGAAGAGAACAGGCCAGAAACAAAAAAAAAGAGAGAAAGATAGGCTGTGACGTGGGCTTTTGATAAGATACCTGCCCGTCCGACCGCGGCTTGCTCACCCAAACACGCTCTGGAGGGTGATGGATGTCGTCCTAGGGTTCAAATCCCCACAAAAGCAATCTCGTTTCTCGCTCCTTTCCCATCTCTCTCTCTCTCTCCCTCTCTCTCTCTCTATCTCCTTCTCCCTCGCTCTGTTGCTGCTCCTGCTCGATCCAGCCCGCTCGCGCACCCGCTTAAGATTTACCCTTTCCAACCGATGTTGACCCTCGAGGAAAAAGTAGAGCTTTGTTAGGTGACGGCGCAATCGCTTACCTTGACGGGCTTAACCGCAAAGAGAGGGAGAAGGAGAGAGAGAGAAGAGGGAAGGAGGGAGGGAGGGAGGGACGAGGGCTAGGAGAGAGATGGAGAGGAGTGACACCAACTCTGGGCACGAATCGCCTATTGTCCGCCGTCTCGGCGCACCGCGCCCCTTTCGGCCGCCCGGCCCCGGCCCCGGCCCGGCCCGACCCTTTGCGGTGACTATCTACTCCGTTCAAGGCTCGCCAGCCTTGGTTCGTCACGCACTGCACTGCCAGCTAAAGGAGCCGCGCGCGGCTTTATCGGTCACTGCGAGAGCGCGGAGCCGCGGAGCGCTAGCTCGGAGTGGAAACTTGAATATCGCATCCGTGTGTGCTGCAGGCGGCGCGGCCAGGCCAGGCCAGCCCAGGCCACTACTGCTGCGGGCTTCCACCGCCGGAGTGTAAACCTCGGCTGCTTTGATTGAAACAAGCCGCCCGCGCGTCTACCGCGTGTATGAACTTTACCCTCCCTCCCACCCCCAGCCCACCACAGCGCGGGCCCTCCCCCCTCCCCTCCGTCCGCCCCTGTGCCTTGGCAATTAGCTTGTGAAAATCTTTCCCCCTCCCCGGGCCACCTCACCTCACTCCCCCCCCCCCCCCCCGCCCCCCGCCTCGCCTTACCCCCAGCCCCCAGCCGCGCTGCCCCCTGCGCTCGCGCCTGCCTGGCCTAGCCTGGCCTGCAGGCGTCCTTCGGCACGGAACCTTTCTGAATGAGCTCATGATTTATGGGACGTTATCGAAACACACGGAGAGGAAATGTGCGCGAGCTTATAATGGCTTGACCGGCTAGCTAAACCCTCCACCCCCCCCCCCTCCCCAGCCCCGCCCGGGCGCCCCACCACCACCCTCCACCGCGCGGCTGTTGCATCCCTCTCACTCTCACTTTTCGGTCGATTTGGGCCCTTGGTGACGCCTTCGTGTCACTTTGGCATGTCAACCTCGCCCTCCCCTGCTCCCCACGCCGCCATCGACGGTCAACGCGACGTACCACAACAATAACGACTGTTGTCGCCCTATCGATCGCGCGCCACACAGAATTCGTTAAGGCACACAGTGATTGACATTGCACGGTCCTGCTCGTTATTACGAATTTTCGCGCCGCGCCGCCGGCCTCGCGGTGTTTCTGCTGCCACCCAATTCACGCCGCTACGGTCAACTTCCGTGATGGAGGCGAGCGCGAGCGCCTTTTTGCCTTTTCCCGGCGAGCCGATTATTTAGACAAAAATAACGAAAACATAAAAATGGAACACTACTAATTGCACACGCTATGGGGGGCCTGTTCTATGAGTTGAGACAGGGGGGTGGAAAAAAAGGGAGAAGGGAAGGGGGGGGGGAGTTTGGTAAATGCACTCGTATAATTTTTATCGCAAAACGCCCACAAATCCCTCTCTTGCTGCCCCTCGTCCCGCCCGCGAGTCCCCTCGGTCCGTTTAGCACGCGGGGCGTGATCTGTTCCGAGACGAGTCAAGGTTCATACCGCCACGCCACGCTCCTCGCACCGCCACGCTCGGGAGTTGTAATTTACGGCACGGGGGCGGGTTTATCAGAATCGGTCGGCACAGGGAAGGAAGGAGGAGGGCGGCAGGAAGGGGCGGGGAGAGTGAGAGAGAGAGAGGAAGGAGCTGAAGGGAGGAAGGGGCTAGAAGTAGAGCAGTTCTTAAGAGTCTTTGGGGCGAAAGCGAGCGCGGGTGCGTGGGAGACGGAAAAGGAAAGAGAGAGAGAGAGAGATGTAGAAAAGATTTTTCTCGCTACATAAAACAGGAGTGAGAGAGAGAGGGGGGGGTGTAGGGGTGGAGAGGAAAAGGAGGCTGTTCGCGCCCCCCTCATGTATGGGCGGGAGGGTAATGGTTTGGAAACGGAACTGGACCGTGCGTATCGCATCGTTCAGTACAGATTTGCCGCCAAAAACGCTCTCAAACTCATCGTGATGCAGTTTTGGTCGCGCGCGCCCTCCGTTTTCCCCCGTTGTCGGCGCGCCTCCCTTCCCTAATGCCCCCCCCCCTCTCTCTCTCTCTCTCTCTCTCTCTCTCTCTCTCTCTCTCTCTCTCTCTCTCTCTCTCTCTCTCTCCCCCTCCCTGTTCCACTCTCTCTACGCCCCCAGGCTGGACGCCGCTCGCCAGGCCCGCTCGGCCCTCGCCAAGGCCTTGACGTGCGGCTGATCCACAGGAAATAAAAAGTGAATTAAAAAAGGATCGCTCGCGACTGCGACGCGACGCCTTGGAAGGTGACTAACTGTCCCGGCGCGCCTCGCCACGCCGCGCCGCCTCTCTTAGGAAATCCTTGGTCTTTTTTTCTTCTTCTTCTTTTCTTCTTTTCGTGCCAGTTGGGCCTCATAATGGGCGGGCGGGCGCATCCTGCCGTCATTACTCGGGTGTGGGAGGACGGGGCGGGGCGGGGCGGGGCGGGGCGGGAGGACGCGGTGGAGGCTATCGGCCCCGCCTTGTGCCCCGGCCCTGTCGGCCTCCCGGAGGCAGCCTAGCCCGCCGCACCCCCGCCCCGCCCCGCCTCGCCCCTCAGCTCCCCCAAAATCGCACCATGTTTGAAACGAATGGTTGTGACTTATTGCTCACGCGCGGAGGGAGACCCGAGGTGTCCTTCACTATAAATTTAAGCGTACTCTGATTTGTGTGTGTGTGTGTGTGTGTGATTTTCCTTATTTTTTTTGCTGCAATTTTTTTAAAATTTCTTTTTCTGATTTTTTTTCGGATTTCGTCTTAGGGTGTTCACTGATTTTTTTAAAATAAATATAGATTTTTTTTTTGAGTGAAGGTCCGTTTTGGGGAGACTCGCCTGCCATGACACGCCGCGCCATGGCGCCTGGCCGCCTAGGGTAGGCCACCCGCTGTGCGCGCATGTCTGACGGGCTTGCCTGTCCGCGCCCGGCGCGCCCGGCCCGGCCCTCCTGCTGCCCAGTGCGCACGCGCGCGTCTGACGGGACTGCGCGGCCACCACAATGACCATCATTCGTGGTGCTTCCAAATTCTGCAGGGGGCGATATCCAAACTAGCGATATCCAAACTATAATATCACACTTTTTACTTTTTAAAATAAAAAATAAAAATATATAAGAAATAAATAATCAAATAATAAAAAAATTCTGGGCGTGGACGCGGCGTGATTGTGAGCCCCGCTACACAGCTCCACGTGGTGCGGCCGCTTTCATAATCACTAGCGGCCCTGATGCGCGCGGCCCGGCCCGGCCCGCTGCCCACGCCTCCAGATGATGACTTATTAGTCCGCTTTAGACTTATTGTGCAAGGGGAACGCAGTGTGCCGTCCTGGTTACAAAATAATGTGTCCCTGGCTCCTGCTCCCGCGCCGCTGCCTCTTGACGCTTCATCTCTGGACAGAATGTGTCCTCTGCTCACACACACACAAAAAGGTATTCTTACCACAAGTCAATTATGATTTGGGTAAGAATAAAATATAATTGATATAGGGACAAGACTAAATATGCTTATAGTAAGTATAAAATATTCTTAACTGAAGTATTCTTGTAATAAGAATAAAGTATTCTTGTGGGTAGCATCTTTAGATTCTCATGGCAGACCACAAAAGTACTAGGCCTAAAACTTATTCTTGATCTATGGTATCGGGGATGCTATAACGAATACATCATTACGGATGATATTTTTCGCTTACCCTACCTGGATTCGAACCTCGGACCTTTGCATTAGAACTCTCAACCCTTAGCGACTAGGCTACGGGGACAGCTCTGGGATGAGCGGGCCGGCTAACAGTCTCTTTCAGCCGGATCGACCCTTCTGCTTAGAATAATTATACTTGTCTGAAGTAACGGGACATTAACAGTACGACAACCCAACCGAAGTTCTCACAGTAAGAATACTGTTATTCTTGTGAAAGGAAGATTATTCTTCGGTTAAGAATACAGATGTGTTGCCATGATCTACAACATAAGTATATTTTATACTATTAGAAATAATCCGTAAGGTTACAGGAAGAAGCTCCTAGGCATTATTGGTAGAAAATTAGGATTCTGGATAGAATATCAGGATCAAGAATATTTTTATTCTTACTACAAGAATACGTTTTTGTGTGTGCAAAGTCGCGCTTGCCCGTTCACTCACTCGCTCACTCGCTCACTCACTCACTCACTCACTCACTCACTCACGGGGCTTCCATAGCAGCAGCAGCAGTTCGAGGGCCATCCGTTCGAGCGGAACGAGCGTCCCCGTCGAGTGTGTGTGTGTGTGTGTGTGTGTGTGTGTGTGTGTGTGTCCGTGTGTCTGCGCGAGCGCGTTTGTTCGAAACGTTTTAATAAATTCCCCGCCGGCCTCCAGTCGCGCTGCCCCGCCCCGGTCTGCCGGCCCCGGTCTGCCGGCCCCCGAGACTTGTATCAGCAGCCAGGCAGAATGGAGCTGCGCTTAGCGAGCGCGTTTGAAGTCTTTATCTGGGACGGCGCGGCGCTGCCGTGTGGGTGTCGCAAGTCGCGAGGAAGGGCGCGGGCCGGACAAAAGGGGTGTGTGTGTGTGTGTGTGTGTGTGTGTGTGTGTGTGTGTGTGTGTGTGTGTGTGTGTGTGTGTGTGTGTGTGTGTGTGTGTGTGTGTGTGTGTGTGTGTGTGTGCAGGAGCACGCGCGCTGGCACGGGTCGAAGTATACCCATGGCCAGCAGCCACCTCCTGCTCCTCCACCACCACCACCTCCTCCTCCTCCTCCTCCTCCTCCTCCTCCTCCTCCTCCTCCTCCTCCTCCTCCTCCTCCTCCAGTATCACCATCCTGCTTGCAGCGGCGCGCTGCGGCGGCAGCGCAGGGGCTGGATGGATACCGCTCACAGCTGGTCGCAAAATGAAAGAGAATAATAAAGAGAGGAGGGGAAAGGACGACAAAACCAGACCCCATCTCCCCTCAGCACCCCCTTCCCCCCCCGTCAAACACCCCTTCCGCTCCGCTCCCGCTCCCTCTCTCACTCCTTTCTCTCTCTCTCTCTCTCTCTCTCTCTCTCTCTCTCTCTCTCTCTCTCTCTCTCTCTCTCTCTCTCTCTCTCTCTCCTCTGTTTCGTCACACCGTTGATGTGAGTCAACCGCCGGGACGAGCTGCGCTCTTTACATCGCAGGGCCCCCACCCGGACAGTCTCCCTCTGCCAGGCTCTTTTTCTCTCTCTTTCGCTCCGCGCATCTCACGTCTATCTCTCTTCAAAGCTGCTTTTCCCTCTTCTTTAAGGCGACTGCTGGACCCACCTGGGAGGGAACACCCCTGTGATAAGCGCTGTTTTTCAGTACACAACCCCTTTCCCTCTCCCCCCCCCCCCCATCTCCTCTCCCCTTTTTCTCTGCCCCCTCACTTCCCGCGCCGGGTTTTCCTCGAGGGAAATATGTGTGGGTCTGGAGCAAACAGCTTTTCTCTTTTTTCCCTTTCAATCAGAGCAAGTGCTGCACAGCACGGCCACGGCGACGACTTGGAGCTCCTCGGGTGTCAGACGGGTCAACCACCGCAAGGGGCAGACTGAATGGTGTCTGCGTGCAGCCCGCCCCAGCCCGCCCCAGCCCGCCCCAGCCCCACCACCCCTTTCACGATCCAAGTTAATCAATTACTGTAACACTGCATGCGTTAACCCTGAAAGTTGCCAACCCTGCGAAAGGGATGCCCTCGGCCCGGCCCGTCCGTCGTGCTGCGGCCCTGTGAGGAGGGGAGGGGTATGCAAATGCCCTTTCCCCCTCTCTCTCTCTCTCTCTCTCTCTCTCTCCTCTCTCTCTCTCTCCTCTCTCTCTCTCCTCTCTCTCGCCCTGCCGTCTCTTCCGTGCGTCGTCCCGTGGGGCTCCATTGTAAACAGCGCGCTGTGCCGCCGTCCTATCAAAGTCGCGTGGATGGCGCGCGCGCGCGTGTGTGTGTGAGTGTGTGTAGACTGGTGTTTAATCAGCGGTGAAAAATGAGATTCGGCGTCCAGCCTTTTGTGGTCGTCCGTCCTGATGGATGTGTGTCTGGCGGACCTGGCCAGTGGCCGGTGCCGGTAGCCCCTCCCCCCTATCAGTCCGTCTCTTTCGGCCCGCTTCAATTCTTCGCGCTCTAACGTCGGTTTTTTTCTGCTTCCTCTGTTGCAGACGAAGAAGAACAACCCGAACCACATCAAGCGGCCCATGAACGCCTTCATGGTGTGGTCGCAGATTGAGCGGCGGAAGATCTGCGAGCAGCAGCCCGACATGCACAATGCCGAGATCTCGAAGCGCCTAGGCCGCCGCTGGAAGACGCTGGCGGACGAGGAGCGGCAGCCGTTCATCGACGAGGCGGAGCGCCTGCGCCAGCTGCACCTCCAGGAGTACCCGGACTACAAGTACCGGCCCAGGAAGAAGATCCTCAAGGTGCAGCCCAAGGTGTCGACGCCGCGGGTCAAGAAGCCCAAGAAGCCCGACTCGAACAACAACAAGCAGGCCGAGACGCCGTCGTTGAAGCGGAGCCTGGCCTCCCCGGACAGCCCGGCCACGCCGCAGCAGAGCCACCGGCCGGCCTCGCGCGCGCGCACCACCAGCGGCGGCTCCGGCTCCGGCTCCAGGTCCAAGAAGCCCCGCCTCACGGCCTCCACGCCCGTGGCCAAGGTGCCGGCCAGCCCCTCCAGCGACGTGCCCGACTCGCCCGAGTCGGCCACCTTCTACGAGGACTCGTCCACCTCCATGATGCTCGACATCACCTTCTCCAGCAGCGCCGTGGGCTCGACCGACTGCTTCACGCCGCTCAACGCGCTCCAGGACAACGAGCGCGTGCGCGCGCTCACGGCCGAGCGGCGCCAGGCCCTGGGGCTGGGCTCGCTGCAGGGCCTCCGCCTGCCGTCCCTCATCAAGACTGAGCTCCTCGACCTGAAGCACGAGGTGGACGACGAGGTGGACGAGGGCATCGACGAGGGCGTGCACGACCGCGACTACGAGGAGGAGGACGTCGACAAGTACGCCATCAAGGAGGAGTTCGACTGCGAGTCCGAGTCAGCCGCCGTGGCCGCGGCCGCCGGGCTCAGGCCGGGCGAGAACCCCACCCTGTTCGGCGCCCAGCAGACCCCCTCGCTGTCGGAGCTCGAGAACCTCACCGACCTCCTCCCCGAGTTCAGGATGGATATCGACCTGGACAACATAAGTACCGACTTTGAGACTTTTGACACTGCCAGCTCCAGCTCGGGCTCCCATCTTGACTTCAGCTGCACCCCCGACGTGTCGGACATGCTGTCCGACATTGGCGTCAACAATGACTGGGTGGACACCACCTTCCTTATTAATTGTTAGTGTGTTTTTTTTTTTTTTGTTCATTTTTTTTTAGTTGTTCAAGTGTGTCTGTGTTACATTGTAAGTAGTAGGCCCGTGCCCCAAGTCAAATCGTATAGTATGAGTATTCGAAGGAGAGTAATCAAAGATGTTTTGTAATTCAGCGTAAACGTTATTGATATTATGATTTATGATGTCTGATGTCAGGTGAAATGTAAATAGATAGATGGTCTAGAGCTAATATTGGATCTCCCAGTGTGTTTATTGTACCTATTTAAACGTCTCAGTGATTCTACATTTCCGATTGCTTCTCGCTTGAAGACAAGAATTCCGAATTTCTCGATTGGCCTCAGTTCATCGTTTTGCTATTAATTAGCATTACAGTTATCGGTTTTAAATGCATTGCTGTTCTTATTATGTTGCTCATTACATTATTATTATCATTATTATACTATTATTATTATATTAGCAGTTAACACTGCTCACGCCACCCTGAACTGAACATATTATTGGTCTCATACTGTGCAGGATGTTGTTTCTAAGGTTAGTGCCGTTAGTTGTTGAACTTAGCGCTCTGGGTAGTTACTATGGACATAGCAGGCATCCGAACTGTTTGCAGATGGGCCATGTACCAATTGGGCTGTGATTTCCAAATCTTGAATGAAGTGTCCTTAACCGACTAGCGATACTTACTCTTCTGCTTTGAAGTCTAGAACTTACCCAGAAGCGATGATGACACGTGGCTTTTTAACCTAAAATTTTAAGTCAGTATTCTATATTTTCATTAACACGAGCATCTCTCATTTGCAAAACTGTAGCTCGCACAACATATCAGATTTGTGTTTTATGCATTAAGTGTCGTACATGCCAATTGAAGTAATATCTTTTGATACATGGACTGTTTCAATTCTTTTCTTTTATGTATAGTTCATTAAGTGAGTGATAGGGGCACGTTTGAATTTTGCTGATCAAATGGAAACTTGATTTTTTTCTTGCATTCTTTGGAAGCCGCTACTTCATCTATATGTACTTATATTCCTAACAATATGAATGTCAAATTAGACTGTAGGAATAAGATAAGTTCAAGGAGATCCTTGTATTCATTTCGTTTCTGCGTGTTTTACGGCCATGGTTATAGATTAAAAATGGAAAAAAAAATAATTTTATGAACCAACTTTATGTGTTAGTTATCTGTATGTCATTAGTTGCTATATATTATATATACGAAATATTTTATCCAAGTGTCTGTTATTGGCTCAACACCCGCCGGAATTAATTTTACACATATGAATTTTTTCCCCCTAGAGTTCTAGAGCCCTGATCGAGACTGTTACTAAAATTGCGGGAACTGTTTGTTAAGGTGTTTATTGACCTTGTACGTGTAATATTGATCTCTTGTTCAGAATGACGTCTGGTACGTCGTTTACAGTCATGCTTTATTTCCGTAATTTTAAATGCACGAATGTCAACGCGTTTAACCGGACTCGTTGAGCTCTAGTGGATTGTGTGAGCCTAGAGGGCTGATGCCAATGAACATCGTGGCTGAAACCTATCTGTTTGAGTTAAAATGTTAAAAATTTTAATTTAAAGCACTGGTGGGTCTTAAATACGCTTATGTAAAATTATTTGTTTTGAATATAGATATTTAATTTTTTAGTCCTCTATGTAATTACCAGACTGTTTCTCGCCACCATGTTTCTCGCCGTGATTTCTTGGTTTTCTCAACACTGAGATGTTGGTTGGTTGACTATCGCTGTTTTATTCGTCATAAATTCGTAGAAACGCCCGTAAAGATATTAATCAGATGAGGCTTACAAAAAAAATGAATTGGAGATGCTATGTTTGCTATATAATTGGTTCTAGCTCTGTAAGTGGTAAACGTAGAAATATCAAATCTTGAACTCCTTTAATTAGTGATTTTGAATGACTTGTGAAATGAATTTAGTAAGACTGGCTGTTTCGTTGTTCTCGTTTTGTTTTGCCAGCCCCGACTAATCTTCTCTATAAAAGTCCAAATTAAATTCGGCGCACTGATAGCGCATCTAATTGTAGTTCGATGTCATATGTTTATGGAAGGCTCACTTTCTCTGTACATAGGTTTGTTGTTGTTATAGCGGTGGGTGTGCTACTGCTCCGCCTCTTGCTTTCTTCTAACCCTAACTTTCCTTTTCCTTTGCCACAGTCAAAATTCCTTTTTGAACCAAATGTGACATTTTGGTATCATCCTTCTAAGTCAGAGTCTGTGGTTCGTTCTTCTCTCTCTTTTTTTCCTTTGTGAAGTTCCTTGTGGAAAAGTCAACCTAGATACTACATGCAACGTATTTTTGATTCAATTACTATGCCTTTTTTTATTTATGTACAATTTTGTTAATTTTATTTCAATACGCTTAAGTTTGGTAATGGATCAAAAATATTATTGTGTGATTTGATAACAGTGGGACCTAAGTCCCCTGTTGGTGACCATTTATGCCCAGAAAGTTTTTCCAGTGATACCTACTTACTTGCTGATTTTCAATTCAAACTAAAATCCCTATTTAGCCGTTTCAAATTTCCCCTTTAGCTGTTGGCACCAAGTAATTTGGATCACTAGAAACAGTTGCCGGGCATGTGTCGGACCGGCACGTCGGCTGCGCTTACTGCCTGTTGTAAATGTTGCATGTAGAGGGTCTAGTCGTGCGGCATCATGCGTGTCAAGCACATTGTTTCTTGTAAAATAAGCTTTTTTATCTCCCTCCCCTGATATAATTTATGGACATCCTCTATCTTATGGAGATATCTTATACTTACAACATGATTAAAACGTGTAAAAAAAAAAATCTCTCTTTTGTAAAACAGCCCATGTATCATATTTCATTTATACATATTATAGTTAATCATATGCATAACATGTACATTTTGTATTGTAGTTTGTTTATGAAGATATTATGGTAAATATACCATCTTTTTTATTAAACCATTTTTGTCTCATTCCAAAATCCCATAATTATTTTTTCCCTCATACTTTGAAACTGCTACAGCTACCCTCTCGAGACCGAGCATAATAGCCAACACTTGGAGTTTACACACAGAAAGAGATTGTCGCAAAAAAAAAGAAACTATAGCAAGCGTCGTCCCCCCCGAAGGCCGCGGGAACACCACAACGCAATAATCTTAATACTAATTACTATGCAGAGCACACCCACCCTGCGACCGCAGCGCGGCGCAGCGGCGCGACATCGAGCTGGTTAGCTAAACTGGGCTTGAATGAGAGCGCCGTGCGGTGGACGCGCAAGCAGCAGCAGTTGAGACGAGGACGCAGGAGCAAAAGTTGGCAATGCCGCTCCGCTTGCTGAGCATCGGCTGAGCATCGGCTGAGCGGGGAGGAGAGGAGAGGCGTCCCGCTTCAGGTGCGCCGCGAACATAGACCACTCTTCCGACACTCCCCTCCCGCACTCTGCAAACTCAAGTGTGAGACAGTATCACACTTATTACTGCAGTACCACTGTGTCTCACACTTCCAAAAACTGTTCTCTGACCTTGAATAGCAATCACGTTTTGGAGAACAGCATCAGCTTTGGTTGTAAATCCCCGTTGAAACGAGCTACCATGTGATGGGGTTCAGAACAACAATAACATTAAATAGTCGTAAATTAGTGGTTTCGAAAATTTATATGGACGTTGTCGTTGTTGTTTGCGATCAGAACCCTATCACAAGTGCTGAACCCCAAAAAAGTTATTTTGGCGGCCATGTAGATATGTTTTTTTTTAGGTCCTGATCACTTCTGGATGGTCGCCAAAATAACATTTTTTGGGTCCATCCCTAAAAGCGGCTGTAATGAAAATTATAACACGGCATAGCATTTAACTCCCAAACCATTAGAGTGCTCAAAAAGTTCTTTGGAATGCATTCCTAAGTAGAAAAGAAAATTTTCGATACCATATTTGAGATTTTTAATTTAAAAGAAAGGTTTCCAAATAAAAAAAAAATAGTAAAAAATATTTAAAATCTAATTTTTTTTCTTCTTGAACTCTACCCTCTAAAGATGACCTGTGCAAATTTTGCCCAAAGTCAAAATTCATCAAAATGTCGGAAAACCTATTTTGCCCATATCTCTGGAACCGTGCGACCTGGGAGGCAAAAATTTTGACTCTAAACGTTTTTAGTGATAGGAAACATGCCCTCAATTTTTAGTTCAAATCGGTGACTACGATGTCAACTCACCTACCCTTTCGTACGGAATCACGCAAGAGTGAGATGTCTTATCTAAAAAGAGCAGGATGTTTTCTCTTAACCCATTTATGTGAGAGTTCGGGAACCTCGCTCATATTGAGAAAGAATCCATACTATCACTCAAATCAATAAGACAAAGGATACAAATCCTCACTCAAACAGGGGGAGGCTTACGAATCCTCACTTAAGAAGGGTGAGATTTTTCAGACTACACTGTTAAAAAAGTTCTTAAAAATAAGGAAAGATTTTCTTTTATTTTTAAGAACATATTCACAAGTTATGAAATTTTATAGAAGTTTATCAAAATTAAGAACATTTCTGAAATATCAAATTAGGATTTAAAATATAACAAGTAAGTTCTTAAAATTAAGTAAATTTTATGTAAATTTCATAACAGCATTATTAGACTTACGATTGTCTTGTACATTTAAGAAACAGTTCGGAAAATTCAAAGTACTTCTTAAAAATTCAGCCAAGTTTTGAAATTGGGACATGGAATTTTCGTGTTAAAGTTTTACTGCAGGAATTAATATCGAATTTTACCCAGCTGTATATAGCGATATATATTGTTGAGTGCCTAAAGTTCAATGATAAACGTGCTCCTTGCGCACTAAACAGCTTGTCAACCTGGGAATGTCCCATTGGGTAGCGGCGCATGAGGTCGGAGCCGACCGCTCTCTGCGCAGGTAAGTCCCGGTGGCCCCGTGGTCTAAGGCGTTGGAATTCCAACCCAAAGGTCCGAGGTTCGATTCCAGCCTATCGGTAGAGTACAAACAAGAACTTAATTGGAATAGAACTGTAACTTGCAAACCGGAAGGAAAGATTCAGTCCGTAGGAAATCTAAATATTGTAGATTTTTGCGTTTTCTTGCAAGAAAAATAACTTATTTTTGACTTTTCATAACATGTTCTTAATTTTCAGAAAGTATTTGTTCTTAATTTTAATGTAAAATTTTCATTGTAAATTGCTTCCAAACACATGTTCTTAAAATTAAGATGGATTTTTTTAACAGTGTATTGCTCTAATCGAGCTAGGAAGCCAAACCTCACTCTCGAAGAGTGAGAGGAAATTTCTCACACTCCTGAGGGCGAGAATCCTCGCTCTGGTATTTACAGAGAATAGTTTCAGGAAAAGTAGCTTCATGATGAAATGTTGCCTAGCCGGCCGTGAGAGAGTCGGGTCGACTCTGTGTCTGCGTCCCTCGTCCCTCAAGTTTGCCGTATCACTCTGGAGGGAGAGTCACTTCAGCCGGAAAAACGATCAGTTTAATCAGGATATTGTCAGGAAAATGTCAAGAAAATCAAAACTTGGAAATTTGCGCCAACCTTGAAAAACGGAGCCCTTCGAAAAACCGTGAATTCACTCGTAGGACAAAGATCCCAAATTCTTTCTTTGTGTGTTGGAAAGAACAGAAGCTTCGAAATTTTTCATAAGAAAGCTTTCGAGGTGAAGTCAGCGAGAGCCACGTAGCAAACTGCGTCTCTCAGTAGGGCGTGCACGTGCACCTGGACTGCTTAGCAGCGAGAGAGAGGGGGTGGTGGTGGTGTTGTTGTTGTTGTTGTTGTTGGTGGTGGTGGTGGTGGTGGCAATGTGTAAGATGTAGCCTTTCAGCTTTTATTTGAAAAATACGTCTATTACATCGTGAACCCGGTGTCTCTTAAAACATTGTTTAAAAGGTGCAAAAGGGCCTCCAGGTTTTTTTCCTTTCTTTTTCGACTGCATGGTCCTCTATTGGGCTCCCTCTCTTCCGTGATACGCCACCCCGCGCCGCGCCGGGCCACGGGGCTGAGCTCGTGATGACCCGCTTTGCCCTTGCGCCACGTGTCCAGGGAGGCCCTCTCCGGGCGGTGGGGTGTGGGGTGGGGCCGGGTGGTGAGGCCCCGCTAGGGGTAGCGCAGCGCTGTATCGCCGCCTGCCTGCCTGCCTGCCTGCCTGCCTGTAGGTGGCCTGTTGCTGGGGTGAGCCTGCCTGCCTGCCTGCAGCCTGCAGCACGCAGCTGACCACGAGTGTTTCTCCTCGCATCGGGAACGGTCATTTTGTCTCGCAAAGAATGAGTCATGCCCGGTCAGCTTATCTGCAATGCGATGTTGTCACTATGCTAGAGGAAAGGTGTGGGCGTGTACTAACACTAACAACAGGGAGGGATCGGGAATGGAAAAATGAGAGGAAAATTAAGAAAAGATAAAAAAAAGAAATCATAGTTTGTTCCTTGAACCAGACAAATTGAAGTTCGTACTTTCTCTTTCTTGTGTTTAATTTTGACCAAGCCGAAACGTGTACCGAACCAACAACGATAATAATGAGAGGTGCGCGAACCGAATTGGAGTCCGCGAGTTTTTCAGCGTTTTGTGTCGCGTTTAGTTTCAGAGCTGCCCAGTCAGCCTTTCTCTGTCGCGCTCGTGTGACATGAGAGGCGCAGTGCTGATGATGATTGTGGGGTGGGGGTTGGGCGGGGCGAGGTGCTGGCTGCATCATTGGGGCCGCAGTCGCAGTGCCGTGCTACAAGTCAGTCACCCTGGTGGGTGGCGGGGCGGGGCGGGGCGGGGGCAGAGGGGGAGTGGGAGGCGTGCAGGCAGGGGTGCGCGTGTGCGGGGCGGGGCGGGGCGCCGAGGTAGCGCAGCACGTGGCGAGAGGGGTGCCCGGCCCGGCCTGGCCCGCGGGGTGGAACAACGCGAGGGAAAACGCGGCCACTTGAGGCCCCGCTCGGGGTGAGCTCACCAACCGCTCGGCTCGGCTCGGCAGCAGCTGGGGGAGGCGGGGCGGGGCGGGGCGGGGCGGGGCGGGGCGGGGCGGGGCGGGGGCGCTCTGCGCTGCGGCTCCATAGGCAGCGCTGTACCGGGCAGGGCAGGGCAGGGCGGGCCGTCGTCGGTGTGTATCGGCGATATTAATAGATGATGGGGGGCTAGCTCAGACTCACCGGAGCCAGGGGGTGGAAACGGCCTATAGAACGCGTCAAGATATGCTCCCCCACCGAAAACAGAGGTTCTGGTCTTCTTTGAGATCTTTGAAACACAAGTGTTGTTTGCAATACGCTTTGCACAGGTCGAAAGAAGATGAAATTTGGAGTTGCGTAGGCTCAGTAGCTTTTCAAAAAGTATGGCTTTGACCCACAATAAATCTATCTGAAAACCATCAAAACTCAAAAAAAATTAGGTAGAACCGTCAGCCCTATCTTCGTGAAAACATTTTCTTACTTTTTTATAGGTACGATTGGGAGGTTCACGAAGGTCGTTTAGTCCATGCAACTCTAAATTTCATACTCTATTGATCTGTGCAACGCGTTTTGCAAACGATGGTCCAGTTTTAAATACCTCGAAGAAGTCCGTCACCAATGTGTGGTAGGGGAGCATAGACTCACGCGTTCTGTGGGCTGTTTCCACCTCCTGCCGGAGCGGAGACCACTCACTAGTGCCTTGCAGCGCACTCGACCCCAGTGCTGGCCCCGGCCCGGCGCGGCGCGCTCGGCGTCCTTGGTTCTTGGAGCTAGACCCTTACCAACGGAAGCGAAGGGGCGTCCGGGACCCGTTGAATGTGGACAAAGGATTGGGGTAGTGCGCCTGAACGGAGTGAGAACCGAAGGGAAAACAACTCAGAATTTTGGAGTACAAATTTTGTGAAATTTTAGTGATTTTTTTCAAATTTTTCTGAATTATTCTGATTGTTTTCTAAATTTTCTGAAATTTTCTAAATTACTCCTGATTTATTTTGTACGAAAATTTCAGAGTGATTTCCATCTTGGTTAGAAACCCTCCTGATCAAGCTGACGCGGGTGTGCGCAATAACCCGCCCGTGCATTTCGCTTTTAATAAATTGCACGCGGCTAAATGTCGCATTTACTTTTCAAAGCGCAAGCGTCCTATAGGAGACTGCTCCGTGTGCTACACTGACTTAGTGACCTTGTGGACAGGGGAGAGAAGGGTAGATACAGGAGGGGTGTTCCGAGAAGGAGCGCGGTATTAGTGCGTGCGAGAGGGGACGAGGGGGGGTGAGGGGTGGAAGCAGAGGGTGGCGCAGCCGCCGCGCCGAGGGGTTGGAGCGAGGGGCTCCCGTTGGGGAGTCGAGCGCAGCGCGAGAGGGATGGCTGTTCGGGAGAAGGAGCTTTCCATGTAATACCGCACGAGTGTGCACGAAAATCGGCGTGTGGTTTAGATTCGCTCCTTTATTTCGCATCTAACTTGCGCAGCTGCTATACGCGACTGCTGCACGTATTACGCCGAGTGTAATAAATGATAAGGCGTGTTCGCGGAGATTTCTGCTCGCACCTCTATACATATTATAAGCCAGGAGCTTCTGGCATGTACCGTACTCGCCTCGGTCGGGTTGCGTGAGAGAGGTAGCAGCAGCGTGAGAGAGAGAGAGAGAGAGAGAGAGAGAGAGAGAGAGAGAGAGAGAGAGAGAGAGAGAGAGAGAGAGAGAGAGAGAGAGACGGTCAAATCGTTTCGCACGTGTCGGCCGCGCCGTGGCCAGAATGGCTCCATTATTTGGGCATTAGAGAACGGGCGGGAGCGTTCGAATCGCGCGCTGCCACGATTTGCCTCGATGGACAAACTGCGTTTAGGCGGTGCATGCCACTGTAATAATGCTTTCGTTTAGGCCGTGCATGCCACTCTGATAATGCTTTTGAAACTCCAAACGATTCTCTCGCGCACAAAACATTTTTCCCTTTTCATTTTTCACCGGGCAAAGCACAGCAAACGACACCCACTGCGGTGACCTCAGGCCCAGCCCCTCTTATGTGGTAATTGTGCAATTAGCATACGTCGTAATTATTTCAGTATTAGGACTGTGTTTTTATTTCTTTGCCCCATGCGGTGGTGTGCTGGAGTCTCGACCGGGTAGGTGCGAGCAAGTGGGTGCGAGGTAAGGCCACACCCTAAGGTAAAAAAAAACAACGCAAAACTCACCATTTAATTAGGGTTTTTTCCTTCTTATTTTTTTCAAAAGTTTTTTCGATTGAAAAGAGGAAGGAGGCGAGGGGAGGTGCAGGAGGAGGAGGAGGAGGAGGAGGAGGAGGAGGAGGAGGAGGAGGAGGAGGCAGTGAGGGCGTGCGGAGCCATTTCGACATCAATCTCCGCTTGTCTGCCTTTCAGTGTCGGTCGGTGCGGCCTTTGGAAATGTGCTGACATCGTGCCGGGCCGGGGGCAAGCTGATCTGAGTGCAGCGGTTGAGCTGGGACAGGCACTGGCGGGGCTTGGCGGGGCGTGGCGGGGCGGGGCGGGGCGGGGCGGGGCGGGGCGGGGCGGGGCGGGGCGGGGCGGGGCGGGGCGGGGCGGGGCGGGGCATGGCGGACCGGGCGGAGTGAGGCGGGGCGCGGGGCGTTGGTGCGTGAGCCTCGCTGGCCCCGGAGAGAGACGTTCTAGGGCTCGACCATTTGCATTGAATGAGGACCCACCGCGCCCTGCTCCGCCACGCCCCGCCACGCCCCGCCACGCCCCGCCACGCCCCGCAGCGCCCTGCGCCCCGGCTGCACGGCAAGCTATATGAACACTGTGTGCTACTCCTCTGAGACCGTCCTTGTCGCATGGGCCGGCCGGGCTGTACGAGTCTTATAAACCCGCATAACACCGCAGCGCTGTGTGTGTAGTCGTACTGTTGCGTAAGACACAATGGTCAGGTGAAACTGCCGGCCGCGGGCCCGAAGTGTAGGGCGATATGCAATCAGGAAAGGCGACAAGTCATCAGCGCGAGGCGGTCGGCGGTGTACGAAGGAAAATAACGTTTTCTTGTTTCAAGTGTAGTGGGAGGCCATATCGTAGTCTGGGATCAGATTTCCCCTCGAATCAAGCAGTTTTGCCTCAGTACAAAGATAATTGCTATTTCAGGAGCTAATTAGATCCTGGCGCGCGAAGTTAGGACAAACTAATACTTTATTGGATCAACAAAACATTTTTTTCCCCTCCTAGAAGCAGACAAATTTATGGGTGCGTTTTCTCACGTCAAGTCTTCTGAGACTGGCATGGAAAGGTCAGACACACGAAAAAAAAAAGGAAAAAAACAAAAAAAAAAAACGGAACAGCAGAGTGCAGCCATACGGGGCGCGCTAGGCTCGCTAGGCTGCTGTCGATTACAGCGCGCTCGCATTAAGCGTCGGACAGGACGGGACCGCTAGAAGACTCCACCGCCGCTGCTGCAACGCGCGGCGCCTGCTGGCGGGGATGAACTCTTGAATAAATAATCCCTCCCCACCACCCCCTCCTGCTACACCGCCCCTGCCCCGCAGACAAGGCGCGCGCGCTCGACCCTCCGCCCTCATTACACTAGCGCAGAGAGAGAGAGAGAGAGAGAGAGAGAGAGAGAGAGAGAGAGAGAGAGAGAGAGAGAGAGAGAGTGAGAGAGAGGGGGGGGGGAAGGGGGAGAGAGGGCGAGAAATAGAGGGGCGCGCAAGGATGGGGAAAAAAAAGGAGGTGTTGTGTGGCTAAACGGTCAGACGACGACGCGCAGGGCGGAAATCTGCTGCGCCGGTTTTTTCTCCGCTCGTTACAGTAGGAGCCTGGCTGCCGGCGCGGCCACCGCGCCCCGCCGATGCCCGGGCTGAGATAAGGGGACGAACGGGTGGTCCGCGGGGGACCCCAATAAACCTTTATGACGGTTTCATCGGTGACGTGCTTTAGTGTTTAGTGTGTGTGTGTGAGTGTGTGAGTGTGTTGTGTGTCAGTGTCTGTGTGTGTCTGTAACTTGTTCAAAAAGTGAACTAGACCGAAGACTGGACCAGGAGTATAATATTGTTGGTGCGATGTAATCGCTCTGGTGACCACGGAGGACCCAGAAACCTCACCATGACTCCGTTGAAAAGTTTACTTAGACTAATATTTTTACACGCGTTTCTCTTTTTCTCATGATCGAGGGGCCCACAACTCCGAAAAATTTTGTACACCTGATTTCCGGATTTCAAAGATTTCACATGATTTCAGGTGATTTCAACGAATTTCAAAGATTTCAAGTGAATTCACTGATTTCGCGAGATTTCACATGATTTCAAGTGATTTCCATTGATTTCACATAATTTCCATTGATTTCAGTTAAATGTCTACCGAATTCATATGATTTCCATTGATTTCGTGAGATTTCCAACGAATTCAAGTATTTTTGGGACGACCTCAGAAAATACACGCACAGCTGATCCAAATTATTCTCTCAATTACATGATTAAATAGGATTTTTACTAAATTATTGTGAATGATTTCGATTTATTCCAAATTATTGGAAATTAACTTGCAGCTGCGCAAAATAATCACAATTATTTTAATTAATTTTTAAAAAACTCAGAAGTAAATTTTGCTCTGCAATTGAAAGGGTGGCGGGAAAACATGGAAAATTTTTGCGGCAGTAAACCTCCCGAAGGAGGTTGCGGTTCCCGCCAGGCACAGGGCTTTTACCCCCTGTGGCAGCCAACTGCTTCGGTGTTCCATGGGAACCGGCGCTTTGCTGACTGCGATCCTATCGCGCAATTCGACAGATTTGATCCCCGTACCACCATTGGCCTACCCCTAGAGGTACGAGCGGTGTCAAGGGCGTTAGACTTCCTGATCCCAGTTTCAGAGGCCTTACCTCAGAGGGGTACGCGGGATTCGAACCCACAACCCCGAGTGCCGACACGTAGCCAGAACAGGAAGCGACCCAACGCCCAGAGCCACCGAGCCAACGGCGGTGAGACGTGTTTAACTTCTATTTGACCTGCCATCCAGCTGCGGCCAAAGGGAACGTCAAGCGCGAAAAACACTTTCCCGAGTGGGAGTCGAACTTGGGACCACTCGGTTCGGTGTTGCACGCTCTACCAACTGAGCCACGACGACACGATGACTGTCTCGTGCGACGGGTTCCAGTTGTATTTGCCCTGTCCTCCTAGCTGGAGGCTGCAGGATACGCGGCAAATACGGCTCGAACCCGTCGCACTGTACAGTCATCGTGTCGTTGTGGCTCAGTTGATAGAGCGCGCAACACCGAACCGAGTGGTCCCAAGTTCGACTCCCACTCGGGAAAGTGTTTTTCGCGCTTGACGTTCCCTTTGGCCGCAGCTGGATGGCAGGTCAAATAGAAGTTAAACACGTCTCATCGCCGTTGGCTCGGTGGCTCTGGGCGTTGGGTCGCTTCCTGTTCTGGCTACGTGTCGGCACTCGGGGTTGTGGGTTCGAATCCCGCGTACCCCTCTGAGGTAAGGCCTCTGAAACTGGGATCAGGAAGTCTAACGCCCTTGACACCGCTCGTACCTCTAGGGGTAGGCCAATGGTGGTACGGGGATCAAATCTGTCGAATTGCGCGATAGGATCGCAGTCAGCAAAGCGCCGGTTCCCATGGAACACCGAAGCAGTTGGCTGCCACAGGGGGTAAAAGCCCTGTGCCTGGCGGGAACCGCAACCTCCTTCGGGAGGTTTACTGCCGCAAAAATTTTCCATGTTTTCCCGCCACCCTTTCAATTGCAGAGCAAAATTTACTTCTGAGTTTTTTAAAAATTAATTAAAATAATTGTGATTATTTTGCGCAGTTGCAAGTTAATTTCCAATAATTTGGAATAAATCGAAATCATTCACAATAATTTAGTAAAAATCCTATTTAATCATGTAATTGAGAGAATAATTTGGATCAGCTGTGCGTGTATTTTCTGGGGAATCCCCGTATTTTTTGCACGATTTTGAGAATTTCACTTCAACTGTGCCGTAACAAGAAGGTATTTTAAGGAATCTTAGTCGTCTAGCACTTTCACTATGTTTCATTGCTCCAGTTAATAAATTAATATTCCCTCAAAAACCAGATTTGTGGAAGTGGATTTGCGTAGTACTATTATTTATAACCTCCAATATCAAAAATTTAATCAAAAAGATATTGTTTATGCATTGAGTCCTTTTATTGAAATGGCACTAAGTTTTAAGAATTAATAGGAATTTCAATCTGTTATGAAAGTATCAAGTATCTACAAATCTTAAAATATCTCGAATTCGCCGAACAGCTGTTAGTGCACATCGCCCCCCTCCTCTCCCCACACCGATTTGAGTGAGTTTCCCGAAACGGTTTTTAAATGTGATTTCATGTGAATTCAATGTGATTTCATGTGAATTCAATGTGATTTCACGTGAATTCAAAGTGATTTCAACAGATTTCAAGTGATTTCAACGGAATTCGTGTGAATTCAAGAGAATATAACTGATTTCAAAGATTTCACTGATTTCAATGGGATTTCAATATCATTTCCAAAGATTTCGGTTGCCTTGTACACCTGAATTCCAGAGTTGTGGGCCCCTCGCTCATGATCGACTTCTTTCCCCCGCACGCAGTATATAATATCACTGGTAAAACTAAGGCGTAACTGTACGCTTGAATGAAGCATACAGTTACGCTTGAAGACGTTACGCTTGAAATCAAGCGTACGAAAGAAATTATCCAATACATTTAGATAGGACGAATAGAAGCTGATAGACCCATTACGCTTACGCTCGATTTCAAGCGTAATCTCAGTACGCTTGAAAACGGGGCGTAAGGCTACGCCTTAGTTTTACCAGTGATGTTTATTGAATGCGCGTTATCATTCCAGCCCAAATCCCACAGAGAAAAAAGACGGCTAATAGACATCTTTTAGAAGTCTATGTATAGATGAAAGATCATCTAATAGATGTCTAGAAAAGACGTCTATTAGATGATCTAAGTGCACACTTTCGTTCCCAGAGTTAGACGTCTAGAAAATTAGATGTGTAGACGGCCATTCTTTTTTTAACGTTATCATACTTCCAGTTTCTCTTCCTTTTTTTCTTCTTCTTTCTTGCTCTTCATAGTTTCCCTTCTAACGCATATCATTTCCTTTACTCGAATGTGAAGTCTTACCTTAAGGTGTACCCAGAGGAATACCCCAATATCCCATCGAACACGCTTCGGAGAGTCATGATTCGTCTTTCAATAAAAAGAAAGTTAAAGCCATAACTCTAAAAATTTATCGAATTCATGTAGATGACCGCTGCCTGATCACACTATAGAGGAAGAGGACTTTGCCGTACCCAACCAGGGAGACGGATCAGGGACCTGCGCGCGTTCAAGTTGAACCAATTATTTCTGGCGCATGGTTTACGATTTAAACATAAAACCTGCACAGGCACAAAAGGATTTGTCTTATAAAACACAAAGCGTAAAATTAAATGTTAGTATTTTGTCAAAATGTGATTTTAATGCGAAAGAATCAGTTTTGCATGTGACGCTCTGACCGTGACGCCACCTAGCGGCATTTCTTGGCGACACGCACGCACTTCAGAATCTCCCGTGTGACAGAGTTTTTGCCGTCGTTCGACAGCTAAAGCAGTTCTTCCCTACCCCTCCACTAAGGCAGAGCCAAGCGAACTGTTGTCCAAATTTTCTTAATATCCCGTTCACCCATGGTATTGAACGGCACGTAGATGGAGATGGAGCATAGACGTAATTTAGATCAAATGTAGATATATTAATATTAAGACAATGTGGAAGTTCATAACCACATGGCAGATAAATTGTATACTTCCCTAAAACTCTCTATTTTTTTAAAGATATTAGATACAACTCTAGGCCTTCAATACCCGCTCACAAATAATTACTCAAAGTTGAACCGTCTGGTTCCGTCACATCTAAAATGAAGACGTGGATTAGTTGTCTCCATCACATCTCCACATAAACAGTCTACGCACATCTACTTAAAGACGTCTATTAGTAGTGTGAAGAAATGTCTATGTTTGTACGGTCTAGGCACATCTAAAGGCAGACCTAGTTTAGACCCTTATACACACATTCGTCGATAGCAAGACGGTTAATAGATGTCCAATAGACGTCTATCTCTAGAAATCTACCAAAAGAGATGGGCTAGAGGATGGTCGATCATCTATAGATGTCTATCTTCCGTGTGGGATGCCTATACTTTTCGTTCAAACCCTTATTCTCATAACGCTCGTTCGAAGTCGGCGGCCACCGCCCCGGGTCCCTCCCGCGGCTCCACCCCACCCCACCCCGCCCCGCCCCGCCCCGCCCGCCTCACCCCGTCCTCCCCTGATTGGTCTTATGCCGTCCGCTGGTAATTCACAGCCACGCAGCGCAACGCCACGCCACGCCGCGGTGGGGCTAATGGTGGAATGCCAGAGCCATCCATTCCCCATGCACGCACACTGCACAGAGAGAGAGAGAGAGAGAGAGAGAGAGAGAGAGAGAGAGAGAGAGAGAGAGAGAGAGAGAGAGAGAGAGAGAGAGAGAGAGGAGGGAAGGGGGAGAATGGCAACTTGCAGCCCCCGAGTGGACGGCTCTGCTCGGCCATTAGTTGCGAGTTTGCGGGCCAAACAGTTGGCAAATTAACGGCTGGAGTTAGCCGGTCCGGCTTGCACGCGCGCTTTAGCGGGGGAGGAGAGTAGATGGTGAGGGGGAGGAGGCGGGCGGGAGACACGGCAGGTAACTGAACGGCCTGAAGATCACGGTATAATGGTCTGCCGTCTTCCGAATAGATGTCTGTGCTCGTGCCCCTGCCCTGCCCTGCCCTGCCCGGGCAGCGGCCTGCTCGACCACTGATGTGATGCTGCGCGGCTATTTTAGATTTCGCGCTTCTTTTTTCTATCAGCCAAGCAGACGCGGACGCTTCGCCACCGGACATGCGAATGCAAAGAGGCGGATTCTGGGAGTGGGGGTGGGGTGGAAAGTGTTCCATCTTCATAGAGGCGCATGGACGTTGAACGGAACGGACCACGATCCCACCCCGAGGGTGGCACAATCCGCCCCGACTACACACGAATGCCGCGAGCACCGGAGAAGAGAGAGAGAGAGAGAGAGAGAGAGAGAGAGAGAGGGGGGGGGAGGGATGGGGGGATAGACGATCCGATTTACACGGGGAATGTGTGAAGGGAGGGAGAGAAGGGCGCGGCGAAATAGGGGGAGAGACGGGCAATGCATGGATTGACACGGAAAGACTGAAATGCAATTTCCAGCCGGCAACGTCCGACTGGTCCGCTAGCAAGTCCGGCAGTGCCCAGCGTTATTCGCTCCCGAGTCTCTCTCTCTTTCTCTCTGCGCGCTCTTTCTCTCTCCCACTCGTAATCCGATGTGTGAAACTTCTCTATCACGGGGTGCACGAGGGCAGATGAAAAAGGGGGGATTTTCCGAATCCCCCTTTGCTGAAAAGAGGTAGGTTTAGTCACTGTGACGATCGTGTTGATCGAGAAGAATATACCGTAACGTAGCCGAACGAGTACTACAGGTGCTGCTGCTGCTTGTACTGTTGTGACACAGAGAAATTGGATCTCAGTGAATGAAAACGAAAGAAAAAGAACTGGGGGCACGTGGCCTGTGCCCCATACCTTATGGCCACACGGCGGTGTGGAGGTCATTCTGTCTGGCATGCATAGGCCCATTTCAGCTTTATTTCTCGAAGGAAAAGGGGAACGGGTGGGGGAGTGGGGCGGTGGGGGGGGGGGGGGGGGGGGGGGCAGTAGAGATTCCCGATCATTACCTCAATTACAGAAACGCATTCCAACGGGGGAGGGATAGAGGGGGAGCAAAGAAGGACGAGGAGGAGATGGAGAGAGAAAGAGAGAGACGAGGGAAGAGGCAGAAAATTGAGGAACAACATGACCATTTCTGTGTACACCGCTCATTTAAAATGATCCAAAATATTTCACCTAGCATAGTTTGAGGAAATAAGTGATGCAAATCCATTCAGCCATCTGAAATCGGTGTTCAGACGAGGTGATGATAGTATTTTAGATTTCTTATCTTCTAATTCAATTTAGGAGGGAAAATAACGAGCCAGCATGGGAGAGAGAACAGCGAGAGAGGCGGAAAAAGGCTCCGGCAGCGCGCACAGCGGCGCACAGGCACCAGATCCGACTCCAGAGAGGATGGCTCACCTGTCGCTGGTACTAATTAGTGACTGACAAATAATAGACAACGACCAGACAGCGCCCAAAGGCTTCGGCTACGCAAAACAGACAAGTCCATGAAGTCAACACGCCTCTCTTACGCCTCTCTTTTTTTCTCCCTTTCCCTATTCCGCCTCTTCTCATGTCTCGCTTTTTGCCCTCTAAGGTAAGTATACAGGGGCCTTATCAGTAGCTGTAAGCGGTTAAGGACCTTTTGAAACCCAAGAGTCAAAGCAGTGCCGAGAGCTTACTCCCGTGAGCCTCTCAAATCGCGCTCTGGAAACATGGTTGTACATTTACACGTGACAAAAAAAAAAAAAACTTTTTTGTGACGTTTCCCGCTTTTATCCTCTTGAAAAATACTGTGTTTTTTGGGGCATTATTTTTTCACCGTGTACAGCCGCCTGCTCAGCTGGGTCTGAATAACATCTAGTGACCTTGCTTGAGGTTGTTGCGCTTGGCCTGCACCGGCGGGCGTGGCGGGGCGTGGCGGGGCGTGGCGGGGCGTGGCGGGGCGTGGCGTGGCGGGGCGTGGCGGGGCGTGGCGGGGAAGACGGACCGGGTGGGGCCGGGCCGGGCCGGGTCTGGCAGGCCAGTGCTGAGCCGAGCCGGGCTGAGCCGCGCCACCCGTCGTGCATCGCACAATACATTTTCACAAAATGCAAACAAAAAACCTGTCCTCCGGAAAGGTCATAGGAGAAGCATGAGGTGGGGAGGGCGGCTCACGGGCTGGGCGGGGATGGGCTGGGCTGGTCCAACTCGAGAAAACAGCACAGGATTACTCGAAAATACACGAAAATTTCAACGAAATACTCCAAAATACACATAAAGGCATTGTAAGAAATACAAAAATTCCAAGAAAAATACACGACAACAAAACAAATAAACGCTGTGTGGACCGAGGAGGGATAACAACTCTGAATCTTGGTGTACAAATGTTGTTACTTTTTGGTGAAATTTGGTGATTTGAAAAAATGTCTGGTGGTTTTTTAATTGCTTATATTTTTTCTACAATTTGGGAATGTCCGTAAATTTTCCTGATTTCCTCAGAATTTGTCTGAATTTTCCCAAAATTTACTGAAATTTCCCCGAAACTTGCCTTAAAATTTTCCTGAATTTTCCTGAATTTCTCTGAATTGTTCTGAATCACGGGGCGCACAGAACCTTCAGAGTTGTTTCCCTCTCGGTGTGGACGCAGAAGTACAAGAGCCCCTCGGGCCGTGCTGGGCTGTGCCGGGTGAGGTGGGTGGGACCCAAGGTGGGACCCCCGCACCGCGCGCCAGGACACCGTAACGAGACCGGTGTGCTATGTGCTGCTCGTCTGCACTCGCCAGTCCCGAATAGTTCTCGTTGCAGCCCAAGTAGTGCATTTTTTTCTCTCCCCACGACCGCGAGCCCCTGCGTGACCGGCGGGTAGGCAGACCCGCCAGACAGGAGCGCTGGAGTGGCGGCCTACCTCGCCGCCGCCGGGCGCCGTGGTGGGTAGGCCAACAGCGCGCCGCCGCGCCGCCGTGTGCTTCCGCACGCCAACAGACTGGAATCTCAGCTGTATTTTGCTCCACGTAAGTACCCTTCGGGTTTTTTTTTCCTTTTCTGTAAAGTTGGTTTTATACTGCGGCCAACGGCGTGCATTTTTTTTTCCGCCGCTTGCAGCAGCCGAGCCGGGCAACACCACCACCACCACCTGCACCGTGTTGTTGTCGTCCTGTACAGTAGTGGGCTCTGAACCGTCTGAACCGTCGTTAGCATACGGCAGGCAACTCGAGGAGGAGGAGGAGGGGGGCCGTCATGGAGAGCCCGATACCAAACGAGAGAGAGAGAGAGAGAGAGAGAGAGAGAGAGAGAGAGAGAGAGAGAGAGAGAGAGAGAGAGAGAGAGAGAGAGAGAGAGAGAGAGAGAGAGAGATGGGGGGGGGGAGGCAGGGCGACGACGACGAGAAAAGGAGGACAGAGGGTAAGGACACACGACACGGGCGGGCAGGCAGGCTGGCAGGCAGGGGTGTAGGATCAGGTCGGCCAGCGCACACTATTAGTGGTAACCTGCTCCTAGAGGGAGTTGAGCCCCGCGAAGGCGGCGCGGAAGAGAAGAAGAGGAAGGGGGAGGAGGAGGGGGAGGGGGGGGGAGTAGGAGCACGGCGGCGCTGAGCTGGCGTGGAGAAGCCGTGTGATCCTGTTAGCAGCCTGCAGCATGTCAAGAAGTACATCCCCACGGCGCCCCGCTCCAACTGGGCCCGGCCCGGCCGGGTCCCGCCCCGCCCCGCCCCGCCCCGCCCCGCCCCGCCCCGCCCCGCCCCGCCCCGCCCCGCTGCCTTACACCGCTCGCCGCGCCGAAGCGACGGGTTGCGCTGAGCCTGTCCCATAACGCTCATCTTGCAATCATCATTGTGAACACAGTTGGCACGCAGACTACGAGGCCGAACGGACGGCATCGTGGTTCGGATCACCTACTCTGCTCTGGACGGTGAAATTTAATCACCCAGCTACGAGAACATATATTTTAACTTGGCAATATAATTTTTGTTAATACAGCCAGACGTATTTTTCTTTTTGTTGCTCAAGTTATCTGTCCCGGTTGCGCGGTAGGGCCACTATGCGTCCGAGGGAGATATTATTTCCATGCGCCTGCTACTTCTTCTCTTTGCGTGCGCTCGTCGGGTTCGGGATTCCTCTCAGTTCTGCCATGATAGAGAAGATAAATCCGCGGCAGTTTCTTCTTCTTCTGACGGGGTACATCTCAAATCAGTGTTGTGACATTCGTACCGGGGCAACGCATTTCTCTCGCGTTTGCCCGCTCTTTCGCTCTCTGTCTCTCTTCATACCGTCTCCTATTCTCGCGCGCACTCTCCTTCAGTCGCACAATGGGACGTAGTTTTCTTTTATCATCTTGTTCCTTCTCTCTCTCTCTCTTTTTTTTTTTAAACTGAAGCGATTTGAACGCCGAGCTTGTCGTATGAGCGTGCTGTCCGTGCGAGTGCGTGAGTGTGTGTTTGCGCGCGCGCCGGTGTTTTCTAGGCCGCCGCAGCCTGCAGACTTGGCTTGCCCCGCACCGCGCGCTGCTGCCGCTGCAAAATGTCACAAGTCACAACCATTTTACATCCTACGGAACGCCAGCGGTCTCCCTCCCTCTCTCGGTAGTTGTGCGAATAAACGATGTATGTCGCTCTCTCTCCCACACACGCTCAGCGTCGCCGAGCACTTCGCCCCTCCCCCCCCCCTCCCACGTTATTCCTACAGCCCCTCCATGACGGGGCAGAAGTAGGGGGCGGGGGGTTTAGCTTTCGGACCAGAGTATTCACTCATTGAAAAGGAGACATCGGTGACGGCTCTGGCTGGGACGAGTGCCTCTGGTCCGCCCCGCTCCCGGTCTACCCTTCTCCGGCGACCATTACAGTGGACTCCGTGTCACCCTCCATCCCCCCCCCCTCGCCGCCCCCACATCGCCCCGCTGGTTTCAGCTTTGCAATGGTCCTCTCGTTACCCCTCCCCCCTCCCCCCTCTCTCCTCTACCCGCTATCTGCAGCCCAGTCGCTATGTGGCTTAGAAAATGCCGTATACGCCGGGGGTCCTAAAAGTGGTCCAAGGACATAAAGGGTCGAGCGGACGCTGTTGGATTGGGGGGAGGGGGTGGGGTGGGGGGTCCTCCCGGAGCCTGCCGGCGTAAGGACATGATGGGGCGCATGTCACCGATAAGCACTGCAGCAGGCTGCACTCTGTGGGGGGGGGGGGGGCAGTGGTATTACGCCCCGATGGTCCCCTCAGCAGCGGCGGCGGCGCGGCGGTAGCGTGCCCAGACTTATCTGGCGTCGTAACAAAGTTTGACTCGTCCAGGAAGACAGCGCATATCGTGCGGCAGCTCGGCCTGCGGGTGAGGGAGGAGGGGATGCCTCAGCCCGCCCCGCCAGGCCACGTCACGCCCAGTCACGCCCCGCCCCGCCCCGCCCCGCCCCGCCCCGCCCTGCAGCGCCCGCCCTCCCGCTGACCAGCAGCAGCGGGCGTCGGCCCGCCGCCGTCGCTCCCCTTCCTGTCATGGTGTGAGTCCACCGGGACTCGACTCCGCGACGTCATCGCAATAAGGACTCCGCCGTCCTGCCCCGCCCGGTGCTGCTGCTGCTGCTGCTGGCGGAGGTGGTCGTGATCCTGGTGGTCGCATGTCGTTCATTGCCCCCACGGCTCGGCCACGGCTCGGCGGTGCGGCCCGGCCGGCTGGCCTTGCCCCCGCCTCCCCCCTCCTCCTGCGCCCGCGCCCTCCCCTCCCCTCCCCTCCCCTGGATCTCATCTCCAGACATTTCTTACTCCGGTCAGTCCAGCTGGGTGGGTAGCGGGCGGGACGGGGGTGGGGTGGGCGGGTGGAAGGGAACATTTAATCGCCAGTTGCAACAACAACGGCAACAACACTAACAACGACCGGCAGCAGCAGCAGCAGCAACAACAACAAAAGGGATCATTGATAGAAGTCTAACGCCTCTCGGCGTGTTTTTTTTTCCCCTCCCGTTTCCCGTTCAGAGACCCCTCCCGTCCCTCACCCCCCTGCTGCCCCGATCCCCTCGCCTTCTCTTCCCTTCGACCGCACTTTGCGAACGATCCCGGCGATGGAGACGAACGACAAGAAAACATAATAAAGAAGCGCTGTGGGAACAATGACAACCCGATAAGAGAGCAACAATACCGACCCCGCCCCGCCCCACCACGCCACGCCCCACCACGCCCCACCACGCCCCGCCACGCCTACGCCCCTTCGCGTACACGGCGGCATCGATCACACTGCAGTTCGCCCCGCGACAGAATGCGATTCACATTGATATTCCGTAATGAAGTCCTGCCGGGCGGGCGCGGATACAACGGCAAGGTCTCGCGCACGGGCCGGGGGCCGAGTTAGGCAAGGTGGAAGAGAAACACGCCCGACACAGTGCCCCTCGGGCGCGGCGAGCCTGTCTCGAAACTTTACAGCCCGCACTCCTTTCATATTTCCCAATAGTTTGCGCCGAGAGGATGAATAATTGTAACCGAAACTGACGCGCCGGGTTCAGAAAATTTTCCGCCTTGCTGTAGACCAGCCGCAGCCTCAGCGGCGCGGCGGGGCCTCGTCGTTTACGTCCCGTTTTTATAGCTGCTGTTTATTGAATTATATTCGTCGTTGAATTATCATAATACGTTGTTCATTTTCTGCGAGTGGAGGACTGGTCCGTCGGGAGGGCCGAGGGCTGCGGAGCCTCCGGGGCGGAGGGATCTCAGCGGCCAGGCTCCAGTCAACTGTTTTATGAGTGGCCAGGTCAGAATATGAAGTCGTACCGACCGGCACCGCCGGGGCGGGGCGGGGCGGGTCGGGTCGGGGCGGGGCGCACCAGTCTCGAGGGCAGCTCGCTGCTGCCGGTACCTACCTGTAGCACGTACGTGTTCAGATGTGTTCGGTACACCGTCAAAGAGACGGGCTCGCCGCGCCGCCCGCCGAGGTTATTCACCGGTACTAGTAAGGCATTCAGGAGTTTCTAGCATCCCAAATTGCAAACAATCGCGGAGCTGCACATTTTAAACATCAGACCCTGTAATAATAAATTTTCGATTCGGCTCGGTTCCACGTCAAACTCTTCGCCATACTACGAGAATTAATTTAAAAAATAAATATGGAACTGATGCTAGCCGCTTCCAAAGAGTCACAAACACACCGAAACACCCCCTTGGTTTTGCGATCCGAGGTCCTATTACGCGCCGGCTGCCCAGAGCATAATAATTTCCCCGCAGTGTAGATGCGGTCGAGACACGAATTCAATAAGGACGCACCCAGACGTCCAGCGCCGTGCGCACCAAATGATAGGCGACCGCACAAAGCCATAAAAAAGCCGCATCGAGCCACACAAACAAGAGTCAGTCGCCTTTTCTGTAAAACGACTAGAATCCTACCTGCGCACCCACCCCACCCCCTCCCCTCTACTTGTGGTTAATGCGTATGTAATGCCTACTCTTCTACCCCCCTCCCCCCCCACCGCCCTCCGCTTAGTCCCTCCGGATCCGCCGGCCACCGCCCGCTCGTACCCCGTGATTTCTCATCACTCGCTGTTAAGGAAAAGACAGACCGAGAGAAAGAGGAAGGGAGATGGAGTGGAAAAAGATAAATGCAAAACGGCAACGAAAATTCAAAATGAAATTGATAAAAACGGGTGTCGCGAGCGGCGTAGCGAGGACATTGTCAGGACTGCAGAATCCTCAGCTGAAAAAAGCGCGACCGGTGACCTGCCGGGGAGATATCCAGTTAGCAATATGCGATCGCAACTTGCAACCTTGGCGACTGACTCGCGACTTTGCGACCTTTATTTCGTTCATCTACGAAGGCCGGAAACCCCAACGATCCAAAAAGTCACGAAATCGCAAAGTCGCACGTTGCGATCGCAAACCACTAACTGGATATCCCCCGGGATCGACACCGATGGCGCGCCTCCCGTAGTGCAGCGACCGGGAGGGAGAGGGGGGGGGGGAGTGGAGTGGACTGGACCGGGGCACCGGGGTCCGCTCAGCTCCGCCGCGGACGTGACGACGCGTCACAGTGTCACAAACTTTCTGCGGTCCACGTCACAGTCACAGCTGGCGCGACCCCCGAGCCTGAGCAGCGCTGCAGAATGCAATGCAACCATTATCGTCTGAACGCGAAGCACTCATGTCCAATTTTAAATTTCGAACCTCTCGCGCTCCCGCGCGCCTCGCTGCCGGCGACCGCAGCGCACCAGGCGGGCGTTTTCGGAACTAGCCCCAGTTTGCTGCAGGCTGTCGCGCGGGCGGGTATGTCGCGTCCGCCGTCCGCCGTGTCGTTCGCTGCAAACTAACTCGCCCGACGCAAATATTTAACTTGGCGTTGTATCGTTTCCGCGTCGCGATGCCGGGACAGTGCAGTGCGCCGCGCTTTGACCGCCTCTCTCTCTCTCTCGCGTGTGATTTACAAGCGTCGCTAAAGTGTCTCCCGGTCCCAGTCGAGGGAGTGAGCTGAGACCGAACCGGGCCGGCCGGCCATTGTCTGCCGTCTCAAACCTCGGCAAGGATCCTCGCCGGTCATTCCTGATATCGTGAGTACATCCGACAGCCTAGAGAAATTAAAATATCCCGATGGCCTCGCTTGTCCCTGTAATTTTATCATTCCCGAGCACAAGCTGTAAGGATGGTTCGGACTGCGCGGGGCGGGGGTGACGAGGTTAGGAGACGGCCGGAGGACGAGTCGAAACACAACAAACAGTCGCTTGGGCTAAGCTGTACTCGTGTGCGTGCGTGCGTGCGTGTGTGTGTGTGTGTGTGTGTGTGTGTGTGTGTGTGTGTGTGTATGAGGTGGGGTTGGGGTAGGAGGGACGGCTGAAAAAGGTAAGTCACAACAAGCCATTACCCCGGCTGTTGTTTTTGAACCCCTTCTCTTCCTAGTTGCCGCCCCAAGCTGTCTCTGTGTGTGTGTGTGTGCGTGCGTGAGTGAGTGGCAGTGGCAGCAGCAGCAGCAGCAGCAGCAACAGCAGCAAAACCTTGAGGAGTAGTAGCCTCCGAGCCAAATGAGGTTTAGACCCTCTGTATGTGTGTGTTGGAAAGGGATGGGGCGGGGGGCAGGGGAAAATGCCAGGGCTGTTTGTCTGTGTGTTGACACTGTCTAGGCCCTCGATATGCAGGCAGGCTAAACTTACTCGCGTTTTGTGATTCTTGTGTTGTGCTTACTCTCCCCCCCCCCCCCCCCCACCACCACCACCACCTCTACCTCTACAGCTCGCCTCGCGTTGCACTTGGCAGCTGCAGCGCCCGCACGTCTTATTGGGCTTCTCTAGAAGGGAGTGTAATTACATATCGACTTGGAAATGATTTAATTGTAGCTCATTGGTCGGAGGCATCCGTGTTAAATTTGATTCTCATCGTGCAGGGTTTGGCAAGGGGCACTCCGTTAAATTTTGTTTTGAATGAGAGACTTTTCTGATGATATTGCGTTTTGTAGTGCTACCTCATCTTACAGTATTTTCTCCTAATATGTAAATATAATGCATAGGAAATATGTATGTAACATTACAATGTGGTCATCATTTTTTTTCTCCTGATCTTAATGTAACTCTTCAAGTAACAATATATATATAATATACAAATTGAATGCATCGTTGAAAATAAATAAATGCTCATTAAGAGTAGTGGCCAAGTTCAAGTTTTTCTGTATAAGTACTGTGTAAAACAGTGAATAATAAAACTTTTGCATATGGATTTCATTTTTTTTTTTTTTTTTTTTTTTTTTTAGAACTTCTTCGGAGCACCTCTTGCGCAAAGTTTTAATTTGATTATAAAATGAAGATTATGACAAAATCATTCTTCAATGAAACCAGAATTTTTCTGCCTGTTTGGCAACTCCTTCTATTTCATTTCTAAGCATTCTTTAAACTTTGATCATTGATTTACTAAATTTTGCCTAGATTTTTTTTATTTATTTTTACTTTTACAATGCTTGTATTCAAGTTTTCTGTACCAGCCCTCCTCTGCTGCCGTTCACTCGCAGCTCTCTTTCCGCAACTAACAAGTCCGCATATTTTTCGGTTGAGCAGGTTGTTGAGGCCGACCCCAGCTCGGGGTCTGTGCTGTGCTGCCCACCCACCCCCACTTGAGACTCGACATTGTTCTGCTACCTCCCGCACATTCCCGTTTGGATTTCTTGAACCGCGTCGGAGTACGTTCTGGAATTGAGGTCCGTGGGGCAGGCGGGATTCATCCGGTGTGAGGGTGGCGGGGTAGGACGAGGGGTCCTTCACCCCAAAAAATCAGTGTACACCCTTAAACAAAATCAGTACAAAATCAGTCAGAAATCAGATTAAATTCAAGAAAAAAAATCAGAAAAAGAGTCGAAAAAAAGAGAAAATCTAGAGAAAATCAAGTAAAAATAAAATAAATGTTAAAATCAGAAAAAAAAGTAAAAATCAAGGAAAATTACGAAAAACCAGCATAATCGGTGTACGCTTCAATTTATCGTGAAGGACCCCTTGGGGTGGGGTAGAGGGGCTGCACGTGCGCAGCCTGCCACTCGTCACTACGTTTCCTCACTACGGCGACGTGCTCTCCCCGACCAATCTCCGGAAGCAGAAAATTCGGCGCCACACGCCGTTGATTAATTTTCATTTCTGCGAAACTGACTGTGACTGTATATATTTATTGGCCAATTCCGGGAACGGTTGGATGGTGGAGTAAGCTCATCATTGGTGCAAACACTAAATATTTCATAGAACGGCGGGCGGACGCACTGTTTGATTAACGGGAAAAATATTTAATTCGCCGTGATGATCTGCGGGGGTAAACAAGCTGCATGGCCCGGCGCGTCCTCCCGCTGGTCTCCGGGACAGTCCCGACCCGGAGCCGGAGCCGGAGCCGGAGTCCGAGCCCGGAACTGGACTGCAGCAGAGCGGGCCGGCGGTGGAGTCTCGCGGCGGCGGCGTTACGAAAAAGTGTTAATCTAGAGGCCCGGGGCTCTGTCCGCGGAGAGAATGACCTTGCTTTGCCTTGTCTGAACTGACCCTAAAATGTCCGCGAGGGTTCCGCGTTCAGAATGACCTGTCAGGAAGAGCGGGGGGCGGGGCGAGTTAAGGGCGTCGCCGGTGGCCGCGGTATAGCGGCGGCGGGGTGCGGCGAGCAGTTGTGGAGGCCGGCGTCGTCAAGGCCTGCTCGGCAAAGTCACAGCGCTGCCAACCTCACACAGCGCACACACGCACGCACGCATACACACACACACGCACGCGCACACACACACACACACACACACGCACGCGCGCGATTTCCTCGCATGTCAGGGGATGAGGAGACTGGTAGTGGTTCAAGGTCTGGAGGTCGCAGGGGGCGGTGACAGCGTGGGGTGCCAGGGCGCTGAGGCTGAGGGCCGCGCACGATCAGGATCATGACCGCCGATGGGATGAGAAATGTATGGTTTGGTAAATCTTGTCCCCGACGCCGCCGCCCCCGCCCCCGCAGCATCTCCGACTTGCACCCGCCGCCCCGAGCCCGGGCCCAGCCCACCCCTGGCTTGCGCCCTGCCCCCGCCCTGCCCCCGCCCTGCCCCCGCCCTGCCCCCGCCCTGCCCCCGCCCTGCCCCCGCCCTGCCC
>JAHWGI010000219.1:142500-190000 GCA_029379305.1 Frankliniella fusca | reverse complement strand
TCTTATGTGTGCTTGGCAAAGGGATTGAAAAGCTTGTACATGAACAGGTAACTACATTCTTACTTCAAAACTGCCTCTTCTCCAAATATCAATCTGGGTTTCGAAAGGGCCACAGTACAATTACAGCTTTGCTCAAAGTCACTGATGACTTGAGAGCCTCAATGGATAAAAGACTTATGAACATACTGGTACTGCTTGATCTAAGCAAAGCTTTTGACTGTGTGCATCATGACCTATTGCTAACCAAGTTGAAATTCCTTGGATTCTCTGATAGCACTGTAGAGTGGTTTAAATCTTATTTATCAGGACGTTCTCATAGAGTGTACATCTCAGATGTTCTTTTCTCAGACTGGATAAATGTTGCAACTGGAGTACCACAGGGTAGCGTTCTGGGACCATTGTTATTTATTATATATCTTTTTGATCTCCCTCTAGTCATTAAGGAGTGTTCATATCATATGTTTGCTGACGATTTACAGCTTTATCTTCCATTCTCCCTTGATGATTACAACGAAAAATGTTCGATGATGGCTAATGATATTGTAAGTGTTATTGATTATTGTACTATGCATAACCTATTGCTTAATATTTCAAAGACCCAAGCTATAATAATTGGGACTCAGAGATATCTGACCAAACTTGAAGAAGTGCAGAGAATGCAACTCATTGTAAATGGCTGTGAAATATATTTTACTCAAGCTGTTAATAATTTAGGTATTATAATGGATAGCACTTTAAGTTGGACAGATCATTGCATTTCAGTAGCAAAAAAAGTTTTTGCCACACTTGCTCAGCTGCGGCGTAACTTTTCATTTATTCCACCTAAGATTAGGCAGCTTCTTGTATCTACTCTCATTTTTCCTCATTTTGACTATGGATCAGTCCTACTAACTGATATATCATCTGGAAATGGTAGTAAACTCCAAAAAATGCAGAATGCCTGTATCAGATTTATTACAGGAGTGAACAAATACCATCATGTTACTCCATTATACTGCAATCTTAACATCCTGAAAATAGCTGAAAGGCGCCTACTTGCCATTGCTGTGTTGATATGGAAAATTATTACCACTAAAACACCTGAATATTTGTATGATCAGTTTCAATTTGTATCTGCTGTCAGTACTAGGTCTACAAGATCGAATGCCTTAATGCTGCATATGCCCCAACATAGAATGGAAAAATTCCACAAATCCTTTACGATACAAGCTATTAAAATATGGAATGACTTTGAACTGTATAATTACATGCAACTTTCAGTGACATCTTTTCGTAATCTGATGTACAAAAAATGCCTTGTGCTGTGATACTATTGTAAATTTATATTTTTTATACTGTTATATATCTTGCAAAGTTTAAAAAAATTCAACCTGTTCTAGAGAGCGGGTCGGTGTTTGTAGTGGGACTTTATAGTCCTTGTAACATTAGACCCAATAAACACAATTCAAATTCAAATTCAAATTCAAATTCAAATTCTCTCTCTCCCTTTTCTGCCCTCTCTCCCCCCCTCTCCCCCCTCTCTCCCCCCTCTCCCCCTGCTCCCCCCTCTCCCCCCCCTTCTCTGCCCCCTCTCTCCCCCTTCTCTGCCCCCTTCTCTGCCCCCCCTCTCCCCCCTCTCTCCCCCTCCGCACGCCTCGTTGTCATACTATCGATGTCCCTCCGTGTTACATCCCGCGTTTGGGATGGGAAGGGGGGGGGGGGGAGTACACACTTTGAATGTCTATGGACTTTTTCTGTGGACTTTTTATCTGTCCACAGTTTCAGTACAAGTCCATTGCTACCAATAATATCGTCCACGATTTTGTGACATATCTATTCATAGCTGTCAACAAAATTTTTCAATGGACTTTTTGGCGAACATTTGCGATGCAATATTACAGACAGGCTGTGTATTTTTTCGTGCGTCAGCAAATTTGTGGACAAATTTTATATGTGTCAAACTGTACACAATTTGTCCAAAGTTATGGAAAAATTGTCGATAATTTACTGTCGACAAATTTGCAGCCAGCGTGGAAACGCTCAAATATGTTTCCAATTGGTGTACAAAAATGTCCATAGCCATTTGGTGCGTACGGATAACAAAAATACAATAACCCTTTTGCAGTGGTCGTTGGCGGTGGCCGGGGCAGGGCAGTACCGGCCTGGCCGGCCGGGCCTGGGTCGGACTTGAACCCCTGCTCGCGGTCAGGCCGGCAGGCCGGGCGGGCGGGCGGGCGGGCAGTGTGCCGTTGCAGCGCTCTGCGTTGCCTCCCGGCGCGTCTCCTCCGACCAGACCGCCTACAGTACAGTGCTCGTAAAAGTGCAGGGCCGGGCGGAGCGGCCGGTGGAAGTATGGCAAATCTCACGAGCGGCAAATCTTGGGGGCGCCGAATTGGTAATGACGCAGAGACAAGAAGAAGCCTTTTCTTCACTCTGAAAAGCTTACAGTGATTTTCACTCTGAGCTGCAGTGAGCCCTGGCCCTGGAGCACTGCAGCTTACGGTGACTTTCACCGTATGCTACAGCGAATTTCACTGTAAGCAACAGTGAATTTCACTATACAAGCAGCAGTGATTCTCGGTGCAGCACAATAAGTTTCACTATTATTCACTGAAGCCTACGGTAATATTCACCGTAACTTCCGGTTGAAATCACCGTAAGCTACAGTGCTGCACGGTTCACTGCAGCTTACACGAGCTTACAGTGAAATCACCGTAAGCTTTTAACAGTGTAATTATTATTATTTTTTCCCCCGGAACGTTTTCCGAGAGTTGTGTTCCTTAAAAATAACAGACGGACCTGCAACCTTTCCTATCCTCCGACTGTCTGCACAGATTGAGGTCTTCCTGTGAAATACGTTATAATCCGCAGCTGAAGGCTTTGTGGGCGGAGCGGGCCGCTATATTGCTTTTTACGCCCCACCGCTAGGCAACTTCTCAACACCGGTGCTTAAGGGGTTGCCTAGGTAGCGGCGCCAGCGAGATGTTTTCTTTTTTTTCTCTTCTTCTTTTTATTCTCTTAGCCTTGCCTTTCTCGTATAGCGCACTCTGATTCGCCCGCCGCCGGCCGCCTCGTCTCCAGCGAGAAGGGGGGACGACCCGCTTCCTTTGGTGCTGCACAGTGTCCCTGACGGTCCAGTCTATGACGATGGTCATGGGCGCGTCGGGTCGTAACAGCCCGGGCATACATGAGGGGGCGAGGGGCTGGGAGGAGAGCTGCAGTAAACGGGAAGCATCGGGGGAGAGAGCGAGAGAGAGAGAGAGAGAGAGAGAGAGAGAGAGAGAGAGAGAGGCGGGGGCGATCTAGCATCCCTAATTGTGAAACTTGGGGTCGGCTTATGAACAGCCTCGGCTGGCCCTTCGGCCCTTCCGGAAAGGAGAGGGGTGCTATGCGAGGGGAAGTACCCAGGTCCTTTACCGTTGTGTGTGTGCTAGAGAGGGAGGGAGAGAGAGAGAGGAAGTGGCCCCTTTGGGAGCCCATGGTCGTCCGTTAATGAACGCATTGGCTTATGAGCGGACGTACGCGCTACGCGCTCGCTCCGGTCACCTCTATAGGCTTATGTCCTCCATCGCCGCACCGCCGCCGCCCTCTCGTCGTGTCTGTGCGCCGCTCTAGTTCGCGAAAACAGTAGAGCAGTGGCGGTTTTAGCGGGGGGGGGGGGAGGCACAGGGGGCCATGGCCCCCCTATCAGCTCTAGATAGCAGATAGCCACCTGGAAAGTAGGCAAAATGCACGACAAAACTCCTGTATGTAGGCAACCTGGAAGTGCTTCTCCCGCCCCCTCTCAGACGGACTTAAAACCGCCACTGCAGTAGGACGGTTTTCCTTAATTTATGTAAGTTTGCCCGTCCTGAAATTTTTTTTTCTTCTGTCCGGAACTCTACCGGGCCCGGGCAGGCTAGGCCGCACTGCCCGCTGCCGCCGCTGCTCACTTCGCTACCGCTTGGCGCCGCTGTGCCGCTTCCCTTCCCTTCTCTCGGCCCATTTGGCGACCTTGTTCCACTGCTGTCCTGTCGAGCCGTCGAGCCGCGCGGAGGCTAAGCAGCCGCGGTCGTGATCTCCCGAGTGGTTATCTCCCTGACCGGGCCCGGCCGGGCCGGGCTGGGCTGAGCTGAAGGTTCGAATACTGATCGCGCGCGCGCGTTTCCTCAATTTGCGCTCGCTTTTGCGTCTTTTGTAATGAGAGGCCAATCACAGATCGCGTTCGCTTACAGGGCATGAGACTTCCGTCGCTGCTGCTGTCGCACCGCTCGTCAAGGCGCACTGCAATGTTCAGGAATATGCAGCAGGCATACTGTCACAAACTCGTCGCGAAGGAAGCTAATTGCAAGTCGTAAAACGTCTCTAGTTACCCGTGAAGGTTTTTTTCCCCCCTCTTTCTCTTAATATGTGGCAGTTTTTTCCCCCCTATACACCTTAATTTAAATTTAATGATGGATCCTGCTAGCATCTGATGCCTCGTAATGCGGATCACTTTACGATACAACGAGTCTTGTTGGCGGCGGTGGGGTGCTGTAACGTGCGTAACACCTTCGTTACGCGCCTCGTGATGCGTGACGTCCAGAATGCACCAAATCGAACAAGGCCGTATCGCCATTAGAGCTGCTGCCGCCGCCGCGCCGCTGCTCCAGGAAGTCATATTGCCGTTTGTCTTGGTCTGACAAATTCACCCACCCATTCACCCATCATTGTCAGAGGCGTTCCGGCGGGGCGTGGCGGGGCGTGGCGTGGCGGGGCGGGGCGGGGCGCTCCGACGCAACGCCAAAACAGTTTTGGACGGAGACATGGGAGGTGGAGATACAGCGGGCGGGTGGTGGAGGTGCGCTGGCGGCGCTGTGGAGGTGGAGGTGCACCTGGTGAAGGAGGATAGGAGGTGCAGGCCGGAGTCAGCGGGGCAGAGCACAGCCGAGCCGTGCGGGCGTAAGGAGGTTTTGTCGCCGGGGCTAATCACGTGACGAGCCTTCATAATGCGGCGGTCGTAAACACGTGCTGCGCCCACCCCCGCCCCGCCCCGCGCATGTGTGTGTGTGTGTGTGTGTGTGTGTGTGAGAGAGAGAGAGAGAGAGAGAGAGAGAGAGAGAGAGAGAGAGAGAGAGAGAGAGAAAGAGAGAGAGAGAGAGAGAAAGAGAGAGAGAGAGAGAGAAAGAGAGAGAGAGAGAGAGAGAAAGAGAAAGAGAGAGAGAGAGAGAGAGAGAGAGAGAGAGAGAGAGAGAGAGAGAGTGAGAGAGAGAGAGAGAGAGAGAGAGAGAGAGAGAGAGAGAGAGAGAGAGAGAGGGAGTCTCACTCGGTAAGTGTAATAGACATGCATTCATCCTGCCTCTACTACTTCACCAAGGTGTAGAGCACACGGTGAGGACCATCGCACAATCGTAATGAGCGCCGCGCACGACGACCGTCGCAGAAGGGTCGTTTTCAGCCTACGCCATAACTTTATTTCTATAAATAAATAAATAAATAAGTGCATTGTGGAACCAGGTGAGCAACTGCTAAACACTTGTAATTTTGCAACTCCCAGTTTTACATGTACCGGTTGTTTCTTTTAATACGTAACAGTGTTGCGGGATTGCATACTCGCCAGCGCTACAGGGACCATGGCGTCTTACGGGCGAATGGGGTAAGCAAACCCGCAGCACTGTTACGCATTCAAAGAAACACCCGGTACAAGTGTTCAACCCAGAGTTGATCAATTGCGACTGTTTATAACCCGGTAATTTTACACTTAAAAGTTTTCAACTCGACAGTTATACTATACACTTCGAAGTTTTCAACAAGGAAAGTGCTCGTAGTCCGGCGCAGTTGAACACTTGCCAGTGCACAACTGCCTTGTCGAACACAATAACAAGTGCACAGCCGTGGAGTTGAGCAGTTGCAATAGCACGGCTGTTGAGTTGGACACTTTCATGCGATAAACATGGAGTTGCACTCTTGATGTAACAGTGTGACCAATGGAACCTGCTGAGACAGCCCTGGCCTTGCCACTGCGGCGTACGGCACACCGCGAATCTTTTCACTCTATATAATATTTGGCGCCCCGCCCCGCGATGCCGCGCACCCGCGCTATGCATTTCAGAGAGCCACACGTCATCAGACCTGGCACCTTGCCCCGAAGTTTGACTTTGAACTTTAACTTGGTAATGGAGTTCTCCTCGCCGGCTGGTGGGGAGAGGCGGCTAAAGGGACGGGAATGCTCCGTCAAACGAGTTTTCGACAGCGGCAAGAGGGGTGGCTGCGAAGCTGCGCTGCTGCTGGTGGTGGTAGAAGTGCGTGGCCTTGCAGGAAAAAAAAACAGTCATGTCTAATGGGCTGGGCGAGAAGATGTGAGGAGGACCCGATAAAGTAACGGGACGAAACTCGATGACGCCCTAGACTAACCTTGTGTCTCTAGGCCTCGCCCCCCCCCCCCCAAGCACACACACACATGCACATCTCTGCTTGCCTACCCCCCATCGGCAAGGCTATAGCGTTTCCGCACTGGACCGAACCGCAGGCCTGGCTTCCTTTACACTTGTCTCGTGCAGTGCAGCTGCCGAGGGGGAAACAACTCTGAAATTTTTGTATACCTCGTGATTGAGAAAAAATCAGGAAAATTATAAAATTTCAGAAAAAAAATTATAAAAATTCCGAAAAATTTAGGTAAAATTCAAGTAAAAATTCATTTAAAATTCACAATAATTCAATGAAAATTCATGATCAATGACTCTTTTCAAATTTTTTAGGCACGAAGTACTCTTAGTTTCTTCTGTTTTAAATCGGCCTCGTTACAATTCTATGGAACTTTGTTCCAAGGTACAAATCGGCACCCTGTATCCAGATCCATAATCGTCATCTCAGTAAAATACACTGGGTTTGAGATATCCGGGCCGAAAGTTTGGTTGAAACGTATCTCAGTGGAAAATTTGAGGAGTTGAGAGGTTTTCTTTGAGGCGCCAACAGTTCAGAACATTGCTGTTGTTGGGCTCGACACCCAGGAGCCCGTGGCCGGAGACCCGTTGATTCTAGTCATGCACAGTACTTCAGGAAATGAAAATTAAATGAACATGAAACGTGATAGTAAAAATGTCAATAAAGTGTTCCAATGATCTTTGCACAACCAGCCTACAGTTCAAAAATCAAGTTTTCCGAAAATTTCTTTACTTAGAAAAAATTGTACTAATTTGGTGGTAGGGCCATGCATCCATGTATGCGCGGTTCTTTCTACGACCTCGCGAGGACCCGCGGGCATTTTCAGGTCTGTGAAGTTATAGCGACACTGGAAATATCATGGTCACATCTCTCGCCCGTAATGAGCGAAGCATTTTTTTCATCGCTCAGTAAAAGTGAGGTTCGTTAATACGACTCAAATCGAGTCTTTTCTGGTATTTTGAAAACGCTCCAGTAGAGAGACGTTTGATGACTCAAAAAGAGTCATCAGAGTGACTCCAATAGAGCGATTTTAATCCGTCTCGTTCTCCTAGGAGCATGAAAATTTGGTACAGAAAAGTCGCTCTCCCAAGAGCAACAAAGTCGACTTCTCCAACTTCAGTTGAGGCGTACAGGCGCGCGCACGCACACATGCACGCTCTAAGACGTATAAACTTTCTATAATTTGTTTTAAATAAAGTGAGACGAACCTGAGTGAAACTAAAACCAAACTGACAAACTTTGAAAAATTCTTTGATCTTTATGCTACTTCGTGACTCCCAGGAATTCACTTCGTGGAATCAAATTTCTAAGAGCCGTTTTATTACACCTCATGTAGGGTGCTTATAGCTTCACACACGCAGACGAAGTAAAATATAATTTGCCGCTGCAGAGCCGCGCACGCGGTGTCAACTATTATTTTGCATACGAGGCACTTGCAGTGCGCAGTGCGCCTTGCGCTGCTTGCTGTGCCCGCGCGTCGTCCCACCTGCCCGCCCCGCTCGTAGTGCTCCTGTCTGTCTGTCTGTCTGTCTGTCTGTCTGTCTGTCTGTCTGTCTGTCTGTCCGTCCGCCCGACGCGCGCGCGCTGTTCTTTTTTCCCGCGCTGCGCGCTGGTTGGTCGGCCGGGCTGCGCGGCGGCTCTGCGGCTCGGCTCGGCTCCCGCTCTCTGGCTGAAGGGCAAGGTTACACACGGTAAGCTACTATACTACGGCTAGTACGCGGCCGTGGGGCGGCGCGGGGCGGCGTGCACGGGCGACGGAACGAGGAGCACCGGGAGAAGAGGGAGAGAGAGAGACAGACAGAAAAAAAAACTATTACTAGAAACTAGTTCTTGGAATTGATGCCCGTCGGGAACATGTTTTATTGGTCGTCGTACGAGCGCGCTGTGTACCGCTGTGCTGCAGCCGCTGCTCCTGCATCTCCTGCTGCTGCTGTTGTTGCTGCTGCCGCTGCCGCTGCTCCTGCATCTCCTGCTGCTGCTGTTGTTGTTGCTGCCGCTGCTCCTGCAGCTCCTGCTGCTGCTGTTGTTGTTGCTGCCGCTGCTCCTGCATCTCCTGCTGCTGCTGTTGTTGCTGCCGCTGCTCCTGCAGCTCCTGCTGCTGCTGTTGTCGTTGCTGCCGCTGCTCCTGCATCTCCTGCTGCTGCTGTTGTTGTTGCTGCCGCTGCTCCTGCATCTCCTGCTGCTGCTGTTGTTGTTGCTGCTGCTGCTCCTGCAGCTCCTGCTGCTGCTGTTGTCGTTGCTGCCGCTGCTCCTGCGTCTCCTGCTGCTGCTGTTGCTGTTGCTGCCGCTGCTCCTGCAGCTCCTGCTGCTCCTGCAGCTCCTGCTGCTGCTGCTGCTGCTGCTGCTGTTGCTGCTGGTCCGATCGGCGAAGGGCCGGGGCGTGGCCTGCCCTAGCCTGGCGTTAGCCTTCTGCCGGACGCTCGCGCCGTGAAAGGGGTGCGGGCGGCACGCACCGAGGGGCCCTTCCGGGCCCTTCCCTAAAAAAAAATGGTATCAACCCTAAAATAAAATTGGCTCAAAGTTAGAAAAAAAATAAGTAAAAATTAGAAGTAATCTAGAAAATTTCAAGAAAAAATCAGAAAGAAAAAATACGATTTCACGAAATCCTGGTAGACAACGGAGTTTCTATAACTATGGTAAAATTATTGTGAGTGTATAATAAGACTGTAAGAAAACGCAGTAGTTTTGTTTAGTTTACAATAGTCAAGATAGTGACTAAATAATTATAAGTTCGATTTGATGAGGCGGGTTTCAGGCAATGAATACTCTCCGGCAGTTAGGCCGTCATCTAAACGCCAGGAAAAAGAGAGAAAAGAAGCTCTCCTTCTGACGGCAAAAAATGGGCGGCGAGGTCACGGCCGGAGCGGAACGTCAACAATACCGTCCCCTCCACCGGGCGCACTGAAGGGGCGAACCGGGGCCCTAACTAATACGGCTGATACGCCCAGGACATCGCGGGCAAGCGCGCGATGAATTCTGCTCACCAGATTGAAGTCAAACTTACCAAACCGTTTTCTGCAGGTAAAAAAGTACTATTTACGCATTCAGTTCGCCTTGTCAACGTTTCGATAACTTTATACGATGATTTAAAGTCGCGAGGTGGGAGCCTCAGCTCCCGGCCGAGGCGGCCATGGTTGAAAGACGGCCGGCGACACAGCGCACGCGCGTCCACCTCAAACAAACCTTGTTTACACAACGTGCCAACCTAGAAAACCTGAAAAGGATCACTAATCCCCCTACGTTACGATTTGAAATTATTATCTTAGGTTGGCAGAAGTGCGCCGCAGTCGACTGTTCGTTCGGTAAAAATGAAGTAGGTTTCGAAAGGGCGGTATGGTGGTCACGTGCGAATTTCAGTGGTGTCATCTCTTTCTTGAGCGTTTCACTGAAGCAGAGCTTTGTTTGAACGCAGACTTTAGAGGTTTCTCTTTCGCTCCGTGTTGGCTCGACTCCGCCTAGCCCCACCACGAAAAACTATCCCCTTCTCCAGGTGATTTCAGCTGACAAGTCGAGCATCCCATAGCAACTGAAATTTCAATTCAAATTTACAGAAAATCTGTAGTTCAAATTTCTGTTAAACTTTCAGAGTGAGTATACAAGTTTACATACTATAACTGTAGGTAATATTATAAAAATCGTTGGAGCGGATTTTTTCCTCCCGTAAGGGGCCATATAAAACAATTGACAGACGTTTCAAAGCGATTTTAGAAGGCAACTCCGTTGCCTAAAAATCAAAATCAAGGAAAATTGTGGGAACAAATTAGAAAAATTGGTGCATGTTTATATTTACCCCTTGTCAGGCACCCGCGCCGCAGGGAGCGAAGGGGCCACCACAGTCAATCACAGCATTATTACTCGTCAGAAGTGTATATATATATATATATATATATATATATATATATATATATATATATATATATATATATATATATATATATATATACACATACACACACACCACCCAACCACCCACCGGTGAGTTGCGGGGCAATGATGACGTCAGGCGGACAAATGATTTCCAGGTTAATTGAGTGCGGCGTGCGCGTAGGTCCCGTCCCGCGATCATCATATCGTAATGACGGTATGACTTTAACACCGCGGGGGTGACGTGGGCGGCCAGCGTCTGCTCGTCTTGTCTTGTCATGGCGGCGCTGCGGTCGGGGCGGTGGTGGTGGTGGTCGTCGTGATTCACATATCGCCACGCGCATGTTTTTTTTTATTTTTTTTTTTAAACATTGTTGTAAAAGTGGCGCAGCCATGATAAGTGTCATTGCGAGTATTCGGCTTGCGTGCGATTACACTTCCTGTGAAGAATATCGAAATGACGCTGGACTATGAAATGTTTTCCTGCTCTTCGCTCATGCTGTGTCGGCGGAACTTTTGTTCGCTCGCTTTTTTTTTCCTTGTCCCTCTCTCTCTCTCTTCTCCGTGCCGCCTGAGCGGGCTGCTGCACACCTGCGCTGGACGGACGGGGAGGGGCGGTACGACGGCGCTAAGGTCAATGTGTATTACAAATGCTGATTACAGCGCGTTTGTTTTACATTCTCGGCGAGATTCAGCTCGCGATACTGCCCCTGCCTGCATTGTCGTCAATAACGGCGTGCCCTTCGCTTTTGCGGCTGTTTCACGGACGTGTCTCTCTGGGTGTGAAACCTGCGGCGGCCGCGCACCGCGCACTCGAGTGACGCCTGCAATCTGTTAACGAGCCCCGCGCTGCCTCCGCGCGCGACGCGACACGCCACACTCCGAGTGCGAAATTCGATGGTGAAAAGTTTATTGGCAATGAGGCATTTCGTCCGAATATGGTTGACTGCAATGGCGCAGGAGAGAGAGACATTAGGGTCGGGCGAATGGGAGCAAACAGAACACCTTGTTTCTAGGATTGTGGCGGGGCGGGGCGGGGCGGGGCGGGGCGAGGCGGGCGTCGCTCCGGCCGTGCTGCCTGACCATTACGGCCGCCTGTCTGTCGCTCGGATGGTTTATGTATTCTGCTTTAACGTCGCGAAACATTCATTCCGCGCCCCATAAAAATAACACAATAACAATTGATTTCAGTTGCCAGATAACCGCGGCGAGGCGGAGGCGGCGTTACTACGGGAGGTTAGGGCGGCGTGGTCTCGATCCTCACGGAGGAGAAGGCGACCCGGGCAGGAGGATGCTGTACTGGAAATACCTGTAATTTTGCGTGGTCTTTAGGGCTCAGAATAAAATCCGTGGCTTCGACCGTGTTACGTAAACCATATCTGCAGAGGTCGGCATAATTTTACAGACCTTGTTTTTTTTTATTATTTTATTTTTATTTTTTTTTTTATTTCTTTTCGGACAGTGTGTCGACCTCGTTTCGGTTCCATGATGTCATTCTGCGGTCTCATCAACAAGCTGAGCCGTTTTATTCCTACTCGGGCTTGCCTGCCTCTCTCGGGGCTCCGTCGATACCGATGTTTTCTGCGGCGAGCCAAAAGAGAGAGAGAGAGAGAGGGTAACCGGGAGAATAAGGGAGAGCGAAGGAGCGGCGGCGGTGGACGTGCCAGCCCCGGTATTGCGCCCGTCGCTAATGGCGATGATGGAGGTGTAAATAATTTTGTGCAGCAGTATTCTGATGAGCGCTTGTGATTTGTAAGAGGCCACCCGGCATCCGGTGCACACTAAATGGGAAGGGACAATTTTGTCCCAAGAAATGTTGCGTTTTTGTGCACACTAATCCCTTTTGACAAATCTGTGCAAATAATTTGGGACGATTTTAAATATTTCGGATGCAAATTGTCTCAATTTAGTGGGACAATTTGTCCCAAGAAAATGATGTGTACAAAAACGCAACATTTTCTGGGACAAAATTGTCCCTTTTCATTTATAGTGTGTATAGTTTACAAGTGTCTCAGTCGATGTGGACCTTCCCCCCTGCACTCTTTGGCCAGCGGGAACTAATAACCAACTAGCCTGGTACACGGACATCTACCTCGAAGCGCCTGGCTGGGTAGGCAACTCCCACATCTGCCGGGCATGGCAGTCGTGCGGGCTTGCCTATCCCAAGCGCCTGCCGCTTCCTGGTTTCTTCGCTCAGGCGCGGGCGCGTCTGTCTGTCTGTTGCACGTACACGTACTCTGCAAAAATAATGTGACGGGCTGGTAATGCAATTATTATAGGCCCAATCGGTTTCTCTCCACCACCACCACCGCACCCCCACCACCACCACCCCAAGTCTCTCTCTCCCTTCGTCTTTCGCCTCTCTCAAGGGTGTGACTAGCGGGGCCTACATTCGGGTCCAATAGCACTCCTGAGGGTTGCGCACGCATCAGTGGTAGCCTCCTAACCCCCCGCTCCCGCTCCCCAAGAGGGATGCGGTGAATTGCGAGTCGCTTAGATGTTGCACACCTCTGCAAAGATTGGCGCCAGAGTGGGGGTGGGGTCATAACAAAGTCGTTTAGGGAAGCTGGGTCAGTGGTGAAGGGCCGTGTCGGAAGCATGGCTGAGAGGTTTTCCTCCTTTTTTTTGAGATATAACCGGCTTCTTCTTTTCCACTTATGTTATATACTTTTAGTGCTCAGCCGCATGGGAGGGGCGGAGGTATAGACGGGGAAGGGGAGCGGGGGGATTTACTGCAGGGCAGGGGTCAGTCAGGCACGTGATCAGATAATCTTGTATATCATTAGGGGCTGATCTTTTCCATCCTGCGATATTTTGCTGTCTTCTTAGAGTCCCTGGCAAAATCAGCAACAAATAACCCAGCAATTACAACAATATTCATCCTCGTTTTCTCTGTAATTTTTTTTTAAGAACCCATTTGACCTTCCCTATCTTCAGGAGTTCAGAGTCTAGTTTTTAATGCTTTTTAAACTTTTTTTTTCCTTTTCGATTCCCCTTGACTGAGATAATCGTCTACTCCAGCTCAATCGGCTACTCTAATGCCCGTGCCCCGCTCCCTTGCCTAACGTCCACCCACGCCGAACTGGCCAGGTGTAATGGAATGAAACACCTTCTGTAATTGAGCTTTAAAAATTAACATGCGGTGCGTGGCTCTGCGGGGGCCGAGGGGGCGGGGCGGGGCGGGGCGGCTCGTAGCGGCGGTGAGCGGGGACAATCTCACTAATGGCACAAATCGTACTAGTGGCGCGAAGCGGTGGCGAGGCGAGGTGGAGGTGATAGTGGGCTCGGGCGGGGCGGGGCGGGGCGGGGCGCTCGAAAGTGAGAGGGATAAGGTGCGTTGAGCATGAGTGTGTGTGTGTGTGTGTGTGTGTGTGTGTGTGTGTGTGTGAGCGCTGATGAAGGTCGACACGTTGACGCTGCGCGCGAGAAAGGGGGGGGGGGAGAGGGAAGGGGGAATCTCACGCTGCAGAATTGCGCGCTTTTCTCGCGCGCATGGGCTGAAATTGCGCGCTCGCGCGGGTCTGTCTGCAGGATTTCTCATATCGATACTGTTGATCCTCATCTTGTGAGAGGCGTATATATCTCGGCCCTGCCTGCATGCGGGGGTTGCCGCTGCTTCTGGCGGGGCGGGGGCTATACACGCTCATGCGGTGCTCCACTCCGCACGGAGACGAATTAACGTTTCGCGTCGGGCTGCTGAAAGTTTTCGTCAGAGGGTCACGACTGGCCGACTGGTGGCCGAGCCGAGCCGAGCCGAGCCGAGCCAGGCGCACGGGACGAGACGCGGGCCGGGCCGGGCCGGGCCGCGCACGCCCACCAGCAGGCGATACGATTCGCTTCTGCTGCTGTCGCTTCTCAATATAATACGACAACGATGGATCAGTCTTTTTCTCTTCTCCATTGTCCTCTGTGTGTGTGTGTGTGTGTGTGTGTGTGTGTGTGTGTGTGTCTGTGTGTCTGTGTGACTGTGTGAGTGTGTTATTGACTGGCGTCGAGGCGGTGGGACGCGCAGGTGTGTCTTGGCACCCATCACAAAATGATAATAGTAATACAGGCCGAAGTAGTAATTTTTCCTCGCGACACGCCAGACCACCACCACCACCGCAGGGAGGGACATGATGGAGCGGCGGAGACTGTAGGGTTCAGTATAACGCGTGAAAGGGCTGCGTGGGCCGCGCGGAGCACATACGGCTGAGTAGTGTTTTGCCCGTGTAATGTTGTGAGGGATGGGCTATAGGCGTTGGCGCGCGCGGGGCGGGGCGGCTCGGGTCGGCTCGGGTTGATGGTTGGATGGTCGGGGTCGGGTCTGGGAGGATGCCCCGGCGCTGCTTAGGCCGCTCCCGGTGCCGTGCGGTGCCGGGAGGCTGTGTGAAGATATCAGCAACTCCGATCCTCACGAATTAATTTCACGGTGTAATTTTGAAATAGACGCGCGCCATATTGCTTTCCATATTATTCGCCCCGTGGTGCGCAGTGTGTGTGTGTGTGTGTGTGTGTGTGTGTGTGTGTGTGTGTGTGTGTGTGCGCGCGTGCGAGAGAGAGAGAGAGAGAGAGAGAGAGAGAGAGTGAGAGAGTGAGAGAGAGAGAGAGACGTCCGCGCGGGGCCTCTGTCTCGCTCCGACCGTCGGATAGAGTGTGGTGCGCGCTCGCGCGCATCCACGTATCGAGGGGGAGATTCACCATTTTAAATCGCCAGCTGATTTACACTTTCCTGAAATTATTGTCGGCGGGGCGGCAGCCAGCTATGTCCCATGTTAAATAATAATAATAATAATAATAATAATAATAATAATAATAATAATAATAATAATAATAATAATAATAATAATTAAACCAAAAATTGCATCTGGATGGTACGCGAAATTTATTGAAAGAATATTTTCTCCATTTTGTTAAAACTTGAAAAAAAAAAAAGGGTGGAGAAAAGTTTTTTGCAGAGTTCGAAATGAAACTGTGGTGCTGGAAGTGGCGCTAATATGGCGAACGGCACGGAACACGATGGGGGGACGTAACCCGTAACCGCTAACCGCTATTACACACCTACGATAAGTGGCTAAGAAAACGCATCTGTCGTCGGCTAATTTTTCTCGTTCCTCGCACCAACCGAACGATGAAATATTTCCCGGCGGAGAATCGTTTTCGGCCGTGTACAACCAGTTAGGAGCGGGCGGGCGGACGGGAGTGGTTCCCTCCGTCATGAACACTGATGAGCAGTGCGTCTCATGCGCCGAATCGTCCGACGAGTGCGGTAAAAAAAATGGACCATGAAGTCGTTGTAAATAATAAAGCGATTGCATAATAATGTTCCTGGAACGGCAGAAAGTGCACGGGCCACGAACTGCTGTGGAAGACGCACGGAAGAAGTGTTGGTCGTTGAAGATGCGCTCCCTCTGGCCTGGTCACTGACCCTATCAAGCGCCTATCTCGTGTGATATATACGAGGTTGGACAAATTGCTCATTTAGGTGTATTTGTGTTTCTTTACATTAGCTATGCGCTATTCCCCCTATAGCAAAGTTGTTAGACGATGGTATTGCTCCTCTCTGAGCAGCGTTAAGTAAATGATGTCCAAGTCACTTCTTGGCGACCCTCTAAGTACCAAGTTCTACTTTTTTTTTTGGTTCTTTATCCCGGGTAAACATTCAACTTCCAATATACAATCGCAGCGCATGTATACATTATGGTGATTGTTTTATTGCAACAACGTCGCCGCGCTGAAATACGACGACTTTGCGAGGGAGTAGGGAGGAGGAGTCGCATCGTCGTGGTGGTTAGCCCAGCCCGGCCCGGGGCTTTGGGCGGCTGGACAGGCGCTGTCTGGAACAGATTTAGGATCTCAGCCTTCAGAACAGCATAATCGAATGGCCCTGGCTGCAACTCCTCGCCTCGTCTCCCCATTAGGATTGTAGGGAGAAATGCACTCTGGAAAAATAAAAGAAGAAAAAAACCAACAAAAAGGCGCGGGTGCGCCTCATGCCGATTGAGCGAGGGGGAAATAACTCTCAATCATGGTATACAAATTTTGTAAGTTTTTGTGAATTATCGTGAATTTTTATTGAATTTTTGGGAATTTTTGCTCGAAATTTGCCCAGTTTTTGAGATATTTCTCAATTTCTCTCAGTTAATTTCCCTGAATTTTCCTGAATTTTTCTGAAATTTGAGGTGTTTAAAAATTTCAGAGTTGTTTCCCCCTCGGGATTGGGTATTTTAAAAAAAAGTGCTGCCGGTTTACAGCGCGATGCGGCCCGCGTGCTACCGGATCTCATCCAGCTCCCTCGGCAGCACTTCTTGCGCGCCTGCAGGACTGCCTCAGTGCGGCCGTGATCAAGGTGGATAGAGGACGGTGGCGGCACTGCGCTGCCAGCCGCTCACCAAATCTGTCCCAAGCGCCGAGCGCAGCGTTGCCTACTGCCCAGGATGAGGGGCCGGCCGCGCCACAGCGCGCTATGGCGCGCGGGTGGTTTATCGCTCCTAGCGCCGTTCCCTTTGATTTTAGGTGGGGGGAGTAAGCGAGCCGATTGTAGGGCATGACATAGGCTATCGAATGAGCTGTCGCACGTCTCGATCGGACTTCTCGTTTGAGAGTGGCATCGGTCTAAGTAACTCGTCGGAGACGGTTTTTTCGCCGCGGTCGCGGTTTTTCGCTTCTGGAGCCTTTGCCGTTGTTTTTTTGTGGGGGGTCAAAGCGAGGCGATTGTAGGGCATGCTTTGAGCTTTCGATTGAGCTATCGGCCGTTTTAATCCGACATCCCGTTTAGAAACGGCAAGCGTAATTGTAACAGCCGACGACGCGGTGGGCCGCGCGCGCCGCTCTCGCCGGCCGGGTCGCTCGGGTTTGCGCAGATGTGCGAAACAATTACGCTTGCCGTTTCTAAACGGGATGTCGGATTAAAACGGCCGATAGCTCAATCGAAAGCCCAAAGCATGCCCTACAATCGCCTCGCTTTGACCCCCCACAAAAAATCAACGGCAAAGGCTCCAGAAGCGAAAAACCGCGACCGCGGCGAAAAAACCGTCTCCGACGAGTTACTTAGACCGATGCCACTCTCAAACGAGAAGTCCGATCGAGACGTGCGACAGCTCACTCGATAGCCTATGTCATGCCCTACAATCGGCTCGCTTACTCCCCCCACCTAAAATCAAAGGGAACGGCGCTAGGAGCGATAAACCACCCGCGCGCCATAGCGCGCTGTGGCGCGGCCGGCCTCTCATCCTGGGCAGTAGGCAACGCTGCGCTGGCACTTGGGGACAGATTTGGTGAGCAAAAAACAGCGCGGCAGGCCCGGAGTGCCGCCACCGTCCTTTATCCACCTTGGCCGTGATATGACAGTCAGCAGGGATCTGTCGCAAGCTTGTCACGCAGGTGGAAGTGCCTTACGATGCGCCGCCTGGGGTAACGCATTGCGCGCCGTCCGGTGACCAGCGGAGCGGGTGTGTGTGCGTGTGTGTGTGTGTGTGTGAGAGAAACGCGGCAAGTGTGCGTGAGAGAGGGAGAGAGATAGAGAGAGGACTGGTCTCCGTCGCACTCAAGTCCGGTCCCCTTCACGCAGGTGAGTGCACGGCGTGGTGCAGCCGTCTGCACAACCAGACAATTTTTTTTCTTTATTTTATTTTATTTATCTGAGCTCCTTGTCCGTTTCTCGTCGTATCTTGCCGCCGCTCGCCGCTGAGTTACGGCGGTCGCAGCCCCTCAGTCTTCTATGTTAATAACTACGTGCAGAAGTTGCGCCGGTAATCTAGTTCTTTTGTACGCCGCGTCACGGCCCGCCGCGCCCGCCGCATTTTGTCTGGCTGGTGTGAATGACTCACTTATTGGACAGGGACATCACGCGAGCCGAGACCAGCGGCTCGCTGCTGAGATTACTGAAGCTTTTCTGAAGTACGCAATAATTATGGAAATAAACCGTATCAGAGCTCATAACTCTTTTCGAAGTATATATTAAAATCACTTGGTACAGTAAAACTTTTTGGGGAAAAAAAATAAGTAAGGCTGTGTCAAGTTTAGGAAATTTACTTTTCACAATTCACACTTCACAGGTGAGGGTACGAAGGGGCCTTGCAGCCACCCACACTCTCATGAAAACCAGTGGAAACACCGTCCGTACAACAAATTTCATTAGTTTTCACCCCAACCGAACAATACTATGTTTTGGTGCCCCAGTCCTAGCCTCATCTGTGAAGTGTGGATCATGAAGTGTGAATTTTAAATTTGAATTTCTTTAACTTAAACAGCCTAAGTAAGTTAGGGGGTTGGAACAGGCCCAAAAAGTGTACACAGAGAGTGCGAGACAATATAACAGATTTGGACATTTTTTTCGAAAAATGTGCCCTGAAAAGAGATTTTATCACCAAAAGGCTGAAAATGTCATCAGGTGTGGGCGGCGTAGACTAACAGGTCGTAATGTTTAATTTTTGTTCGTAAACGCTGAAATTGTAAACTTTATTTTTAAAATTCTGTCCGAAATTATCGCCCTGTCGCGTTTTGATATTGTTTCGTATTGTTTCTATATCGGCGTACACATATTGTTTCCAGTTCCTCACCCCTCGTACACTACAAACCCACCAGTCAACTAAGTACACTACTGTTCCTAATGTGTACTTCATAGTATGCATTTAGAAATGCATGCCTGCCATGGTATGCAGTTGGAAGTGTGTACTTACCATAGCATTATGCCATAGCAGGCATGCACTTCCAAGTGCATACACTGTCAAAAAAACTACACGAAATCCTGTGAATTTTTATGCCAGCCTTTGCCGTAGTTTATTTTACTGGATTCACTGTACTTCCTGACAAGATTCACCGTACTTCCAGACTGGTAGTACGGTGAATTCTCTCAGAAAGTACACTGAATCCAGTTAAATAAACTACGGTAAAGGCTTGTAGTTTTTTTTTTGACAGTGTACTGTGGCAGGCATGCACTTCCTAGTACATGCCATGGCAGGCAGACATTTCCTAATGCTTGCTTTGAAGTACACATTAGGAACAGTGTACTTCGTCGACTTTTGGTTTTGCACTTTAAGTTAGTGTATGTGTGTGCTGCTGATTCTGCATTATTTTGTCGCCTCTACAACGTTTATACGTGTTTGTCAGTTTTGTTTTTCGTCATGTATGTTTCACCGCTGTCTACCAAATTTTCATTCCGTACGCAGAGCCCCTGGGGCCCTCTGATATGGCGCCACCGCGACGCTACGCGACGCCGCGCAACAGCGCCACGCTCCACTACCAACTCTCTCTCTCTCTCTCTCTCTCTCTCTCTCTCTCTCTCTCTCTCTCTCTCTCTCTCTCTCTCTCTCTCTCTCTCTCTCTCTGTGTGTGTGTGAGAGAGAGAGAGAGAGAGAGAGAGAGAGAGAGAGAGAGAGAGAGAGAGGCGCGTGCACGCGTCCTCACACGTCCGAGATGTAAGTGCCAAGGCGCTCTGGCGTGTTAAACGTCTGTCACTGCAGGCGTGGTGCGGCGGGGCTCGAACGCCTTAAGTCGGGGGAGGTGGCTGCGAGGCACGTTTCTTTGAACGTTCCGTGGGTGCGGATGACATGTTCAACCCGCTAGTAGCGCGGTGTACAACGACGGGCTTCCATAAAAATAAGTCTAGCTGTGCGGGGTGGGGCGGGGCGGGGCGGGGTCCCCCGTCCCACGCCACACGCTCGCTCCCCCGCGTCACCAGTTGCAGCCCATTTGTCCTGACAGTGCAGAGTGCGCACAGAGACCAGAAGTTTGCTTGCAGAGTTGTCCGCTTTGGCGGAGTGACGCACCAGCGGCCTGTGCGCACCTGGGCACCGTGTCTACCGCTACCTGCTGCCGCTGAGGGTACCGGGTACCCCGGGGTCCGCTGCGCCTCCTGCTCTCGCGCCCGCTTTGGTCTGGAACCCGGAACCCCCGCACGCGCACCACTGCCGCTGCCGCTGCCGGCCGGACCGACCCGCTGTAGTGCGGCAAGCAGGTGGCCTGGGCAAGGTCGCTGTGTAATGAGGAGTGTCTCTCGTGGGAAGAAAATCCGAAAGCAATCGGAGTCGGCAGGGAATAATGGTATCGGGGTGCGATGCGCGACGGCGTCGGAATAGGCTCGCGACCGCGTGAGGACAAACGAATTGCGCCATTATTGTGACACATACTACCTCTCCACCAGATTGGTCAGAGAGCTATCAGGTTTCTCTCAACAGATCACACTGTGAAAAATATCTTTGTAGATTTACGATAAATTTAGTAAATCGTGATTTTCCGAAACATGTTGTAATTTTACGACGGACCTTTTTTGCTCGTGAATGAATTTGAAGCCGATACACTGCAAACCCTGGAATCCAATTTCTCACCCAAAATGGGAAAGGACACTTTTCCATGCTAAATTGGAGTGAGAATTTTTAACCTCACTCTTTTCGAGCGAGATATTTTTTAGCCTCGCTCTATTTGAGTAAGGATTAATCACTTAATCATCACTTAATAAAATCACTTAATTTGAGCACGAATTCTCACTTTTTTAGGGCGAGGTCTCAAAATTATTTCTCATAAAGAGCGAGGAACAAAATTCTCCCTCTCCAGAGAGTAATTAAATTACCCTCAAATTCTCATTGGTATGGGGGCGAGATTTATGACTCGTAGATTTTCAGTGTATGTAGTGCTTGTAATTTTACGATTTGCAATTGTAATTTTAAAACTGTACTTCGTGGAAAATTTTCCCGTAAACTTACGATTATTTTTCACAGTGCACAGTAAAATCACTCCGATTTCCAAACAAGTTTCCTAAGTCACACCTTACCCCCTTTTTTTCTGTCTTTTTCTGTCTTTTTTTCGGTTTTTTTTTTCTCCGACTTACTCAAAAAGGGAGCAACCGGACACTCATTACCGGGCATTGCATTTCAAGACGAGAATAATTGTGCAATAAATCACAAGAAACATTTGCGGCTGGCCGGCCAGGTGAATTACTTTGTTTGTCTCTCTGTACGCTGCCCAATTTAGATCATTTCCGATCTACGCTCGTGAATCTCTGATCGGAGCGCGTCCGGGGCGGGCGGACGGTCCGGGGCCGGGCGGGCGAGCGGGCGGGGGACGGCGGGGGACGGCGGGGGATGGCTCTGGAGAGGAATACAAATGGCTGGAATTAAAGGTTCCTTCCCGACATTTGTGAAATTATCTTTTGTCCGTCTCGGCGCGCATCCGTCCCGTCCTGGGGCGTAACCTTCCTAGCTTTGGCCACGATCTCGGAGAGGAAAAGGCGAGGGAGGCCGAGGGGCGGGGGAGTGAATATTAGGAAGGGCAAAGAAGTGTAGCGAGGGGAAGGGGGTATAGGGTCGCGCGGGGGAGGCAAAAAAGGAGAGAAGAGGAGGGGGGGGGGTCCCGCGAAAAAGAGGAGGGAAGGGGGGGGGGGAGTGTTGTGTGTGATTGGGGAAGCGGTACAGACCGATACAGCGGGAGCGTAAACAATTAGGGAAATAAGATCAGTGGGTGCGCGTGGCGCCCGCGTGACAGTTAGCGAAATCAAATCAATCAGTGGATGCTGTATCGATCATCACAACGCCATATAGCGCTCGCCCCGTCAGCGGGTCTGGTTGCCAATGCGGAGGTGTCTACCCCCGTTTTGTCTCCCCCCGGCCAACCGCCCACACACACACAGACACACGCACATGCTCTCTCTCTCTCTGTCTGTCTATCTCTGTCTTTCTCCCGCACTCACACGCACTTACACAGTCTCACACGCACTGGGAACGCGCGTGGGTATATGCCGCGGGATCGTGTAGGCGTACTGGTCGTCGGGGGAGGAGGCGGAGGGGGAGGCTGCGGGGGGGGGGGGGAGGGGGGGGGTCATATCTTATGCGACAGCGTCTCCCGCTGGAGGGAGTCGGGGGAGGGGGGGGGGGAGGCAGCGGTGTGCACATTTGCCCGCTTGTATCCATAAACTGCCCACGCGCCTCGCAGGCAGGCACTACGTTTCAGCAGACAAAACCAATACTATGAATGTGGTGACGAAATAGGTGGCGACTCTCCATGGCTCTCTCTCTCTCTCTCTCTCTCTCTCTCTCTCTCTCTCTCTCTCTCTCTCTCTCTCCCTCTCCCTCTCCCTCTCCCTCTCCCTCTCTCTCCCTCCCTCTCCCTCCCTCTCCCTCCCTCTCCCTCTCTCTCCCTCCCCCCTCTCCCTCCCCACCCGCTCTCTTTGGCCTGCTCTGCCTCCTACTGTCACCTCCGTTTATGGCAAATTTCCACTAACCCCGACATCTCAAGTTGACTGTAACGTTTCGGTCCTCATTGATAACACACTTTACGGCCCTTAAAGCGTGTTACGCAATCGCCGCTCTCCTGCGCGACGGTCTGTTTCGGCAGTCTCGGTCGGGGGGCCTGATTGGCCTGTGATTGGTCTCTCGTATGTCAGACGGCGCCCGTATACTCATCTCTTTTGTTCTTCCCGATAGCCTTCTTCTTCTTCGTCTCGCTCCTCACGCCACCGGCGGGACGGCGGCGGCCTATTGTGTCTGGCCACGCGAAGCGCACGCTCTTTCTCGGCGCGGCAGTGATTGCGCCCAGTGGTGTGACAACCAGCAACAAAATGGTCGTATAGGCATTCAGATGAGTGCATATGAGCGGCCACCCCGCCCCGCCCCGCCCCACCCCGCCCCGCCCCGCCCCGCCGCGCCCCGCCGCTGTCGCATGGAGCCCCCTGTTGTAAGACACGACGTCAGGTTATACGAACCGAACACAAGTTGGCGGCGCAAAACGCAGAAATACGACCGTTCGGAAATAAAGCGCAGTAAAAGCCGGCGGTGGACGCGAATTTGCGGCTGCGCCGTTGGAGCTCCAGCCAGGCAGGCCATGCAGGCAGGCAGGCAGCCGCAGCCGCCTAGGTCGACGCCGCCGCGGCTGCAGCTGCTGCTGCTGCTACCGCTACCGCCGTGGTGGCTGCAGTCGCTGCGCCGGGTTTCCATATAGGGCTCGGGGAGTCGCCTTAGCCTTAGCCTGAAATGTCACGCTACGCTACGCCACGCCACTGGCTGGGGTGAGGGGCGGTGGGGATAAGCAGGTGAGAGGGGGTCGGGGAGGGGGGGGGGTCTTGACCGAGCAGCACAAGAGATGATAGCGCCGTGTTCGATATACTACTGCCCTGCGCGCGCCGCTCCTGCTGCACTGGTGCTGCAGCTGCGGTGGACCAGCACAAAATACGTTATAGGCTTCATTGGAGGTTTGGTTTTTTGTCTTTTTTTTTTAAAACAAGCCCGTCTTTTTTTTCTTTGGGGTGGGGGGGGATGCTCTGTGAAATACAGTATTTGCAATAGGGTCATGGCCGTGCGGTATGAAACGCTCTGAAAATTTATTAATCTCTGGCATAAAAATAAATAACCTGGACTGGATGTCGCGCCGGAGCTTCGGGCTGCTGCCAGCGTCTCCAAAGTTATGACGCGATATGCATAAGAGCGCTCCGACGCGCCTAATGCGTGTACTTTGCCGTAAGTATGACATGTACCCGATGCGCGGCAAACGGCTGCAAAACCAATTAGCAGGGTACTCGAGAGATATTTACGATCGGCGCGCTGCGAGAAAAGTTCGGAAGGAGGCGAGGCCCTTTCGTTGAGACGGCGCTTGGCCAGCGCGACTCGGCAGCGCGCTGAACAGACACTCGGCAGCGACGCAGTGCGGCAAGTCCCATTTTTTAAATATTCATGATTTGTGAGCACTCGCGACGCTTGGAAGTGGGGTTTAGCCAATTCTGCAAATCGAACACACTTGCAATATTCGCCTGTCTTCCCCGGAGAGGGAGGAAAGGACCCATCTTTTTGCTCTCGTAACCCCTCGGGTCAAAGACCCCGCGAAGATCGCAACTTTTTATGGCAATTTTCCTGGGTATACAGGGTGTTATTTCTCCTAAGGACACGGCAAAAACGAGTCCTGGGTTTCCCAGGGGAATTTGCGCATTCCCAGGAGGTATCATGTTTCCCAGGGGATGTCCTGGGTTTTCCAGGAATAACTCCTGGGAAAACTACTTTTTTCCAGGACATTCACTGGGATTCCAACTCTCCTGGGAATCCCAGGACTCGTTTCTACCGTGGATGTGCACCGTAATACTGAAGATAGGACTCGTCTAGACGACCATTTTTAGGCACGAAGTAGCCTTATGGTTTTGTCTCAGGATCCGATTTTTTTTTTTTTAGGCACGAAGTAGCCTTATGGTTTTGTCGGCGGATCCGATTATTTTTTTTTTTTTATCAGTGTGGCCCCTTACCTAAATCCTGATTTTTCTATACGATTTTGATAAGACTTGGCAGAGAGGTAGAACTCAATCTCCTTAGTTCACTGCTGAAATGCCAGCCCAAACTTAGTGGCCAATTTTGAGAAATTTCGATCTAAAATCTCCGTTTCTATGGTTATACTCGACTTGTCTCGGGAAAACAGCGTGGAAAGGGGAGCCGAGCCGAGTCGCCATTGTCGCGGCTGCTCGACCCCTCGGCGCGGCGCGCAGGGGAGGAGGACCGGCGGGGCCGGGGACTTGTTGATTCTACTCATGCACAGTAGTTCAAAAAATAAAATTTCGAACGACATGTTAGAATAAAAATGTAAAAGCAGTGTTCGACTGCCCATTGCACAACAAGCCTACAGTTCAAAAATCAAACTGATCGGACGATTTTTACTGAGAGACTAACTTCTAAATCGTTTCAGCTAGAAAGCTAAAATTTGGCATGTGACCCGCTGAACTAGTGACCTTGAGATAAAAGAAATTCAGTAAAATGACCCATAAGGCTAAAATTTTTAAAGTAAATTTCTATATAAACCATCTTCTACAGAAGAATTTAGTGAAACAAAAACATTAATTAACTTCGTGCCTACCAGGATTTCCTGAAATCGTATTTTTTTTTATTAGCACGGCCCCTTACCTAAATCCTGATTTTTCTATAGGATTTTGATAAGACTTGCCAGAGAAGTAGAACTTGATCTCCTTAGTTCACTGCTGAAATGCTAGCCCAAAGTTGGTGGCCAATTTTGAGAAATTTCGATCTAAAATCTCTGTTTCTATGGTAATACTCGACTTGTCTCGGGAAAACAGCGTGGAAAGGGGAGCCGAGCCGAGTCGCCATTGTCGCGGCTGCTCGACCCCTCGGCGCGGCGCGCAGGGGAGGAGGACCGGCGGGGCCGGGGACTTGTTGATTCAACTCATGCACAGTAGTTCAAAAAGTAAAATTTCAAACGACACGTTAGAATAAAAATGTTAAAGCAGTGCTCGAATGCCCATTGCACAACGAGCCTACAGTTCAAAAATCGAGCTGATCGGACAATTTTTACTGAGAGACGAACTTCTAAATCGTTTCAGCTAGAAAGCTAGAATTTGGCATGTGACCCGCTGGACTAGTGACTCTGAGATAAAGCAAATTCAAAAACAGGACCCACTAGGCTAAAAAATTTAAATTAAATTCCTTCAAGAACCATCATCCACCGAAGTATTTTGTGAAACAAAAACATAAACGAACTTCGTGCCTACCAGGATTTCGTGAAATCGTATTTTTTTAAATAAGGAACATGGGGTCAGAAATGCTCCGTTACGAAGTTCTGTCCTTTGTAAGTTGCCGCACCCTTGCGCCGTAAGGTAGGCAACACACTCGACATGCCACGCTCCAGCACTGTAGCGCACGCCGCTACCGCCCCGCACCAGCACTCCGCTACCCCCGCGGTCTTCCCCCGCAGATCGGCGGCCTTCCTTGCAGACCCGTGAACATCCTCCGCGGTTCCGCGAGGACCTGCGGCAACCCCCGCTGTTAAGCCCCGTGGTTCCGCGAGAAGCCACGGCCCCACACCCAGATCCGCGAGGATCAGCCCCGGGTCTCCGCGGAACATCCTGTGAGTTCTTGTAGCAACCCCCCGCGGTTCCACGAGGACCCGCGGCCGAGGGTGCCTGCGTGTAGATGGTACTGCGGCACAACGTGGCGTTACACCGAGGGGGAATCAAATCTGAATTTTTGCACTCCTTCGTAATTTAGAAAAAAATCACAAAAAATAAGTAAAATGCAGGAATATTCACAGAAATTCCGGAAAATTTATAAAAAATCACCAAACTTTAGGTGTAGTTTTAGCAAATATTCAACAAAAATTCACGAAAATTCAGAAAATCTGGTCTCCTAAACTAAGAATTGTTTCCCCCTTATATTAAACTTTGTTACGCAAGTAGACTGTACTCTGTATTAAGGGAACTCTAAGTAGTATTTCAAACCTAACTCAGGTGGCACCGCGTGCGCGGTATTACCCGAGCGAGATCCCTCGTTCTGTGACTCTCGTGGCTCCGCTGCGTGTGCGGCCATACAGCACCGGGGCCGCGATGACCCGCAAGGTCTGTAATCTGCGCAGATTGATCGCCTATTAAATGTTAGCCAATGCGACTTAAACGGAGGTCGGGTCGGCATGGCGCAGCAACAATGGCTTTAGCCGGCGTGTCCCGCTGCTGCACCGTGCCCGGCCCGGCCGCGGCCCCCGGCGCGCTGCTGTAATGCCTGACCGAGCCCGCCACTGCCGCTTCTCCGGCAATATACCTTCATAATTACACCGAGCCGCTCCGTAAAAGGCTCGGGAAAAACCATTTACGGGCATCCCAGAAAATTCATAAAAATCGAACTCGTGCTGTTTATTATTTGAAGGCAAACACGGTGTAATTTGAGCGTGTACACGCGCCAGCCCATCTGTGTGGCTGCTGGCCATTTTTTTTTCCAGATCGAAACGGCAGAAATGTTCAGAGTCACCTTGGCGTCTGCCTTTTTTGTACTTTTTGTAACTGTATTGTATTTTTTTCTGGTACACTTTTCATTCGTAATCGCAAAGCTACGTACATTTCCTTCTGGCATGATTTTTTAGAAATATATCAACTTTTTTTTTTTTCAGAATCTTTTAGCATGTGGCGTACGGGAGCACAGAGAGCAGATCGCCGCGACAACAAGTTCGCATCGGCAACTCGTAAACAATCCGTGGCGCCGGCCTGGCCTGGCCTGGCCGCTGGGCTCGCGCGCATGCGCCCACGCTGCCGCAATAAGTGCTACTGTAAACACTCCGCAATAGTGGTGGGCGGCTGTGCCGCAATTTATGAATGAGCATCCAATTAAGCTGCTTCTGGACGCCCCCCTTTTGAAGTGATAGGCAACATTGTCCGGAGCGGCCGCCGCCCCCTATAACCTCTCGCGCCATACACCCGGCGCGCCCATCCGATGCACCCCTGTCGTCCGCTGTGTGATGCCCACTCTAAAAAACTTAAGCTGCGTCGTTTGACGCCTAGATATGTTTGGAACGTGATAAATTTGTAATAATGCGCTTTCAAATTATTTGCCATTTACCAATGACAGTATATCTGTCTAAAATTTAATCATTTATGATAATTTTGTTGCCAAAAGGTAGATATTTTTTAAACTGTCAGACGACGCACTTGTCATGTGTGGACAATTTAGTTGTCACTCGGTAAAGATAAAAATGTTGTCAAAAATTAAATCACTTACTCAGATTTGTCAGAGAGACTGCATGAATTATTCGTACCAAAATATGTTGTGAAATTGCAGAAACTTTTTACAGTCCCGCTCAGAGGTTTTGTCGCTCTGTCCTCATCGCACTGATGTGGCACGGCCGTAAGGAGCGAGCGAAAGGACGCACACTCGACGCGCACTACTAGACGCTAATTCGGAATCACCCCACAGACAGAAGCGCGGCGCGAAGGACCCGAGGGGGAGGGGTCCTTCACTCGAACAAAAAAAATCAGTGTACATCCTTAAAAATAAATAAGTAAAAATCAATTATTAAAAAAATCAGAAAAAAAAATCAAAGTAAATATATCAAGAAAAAACAAAAATATAAATCAAGAAAAAAATCAGCAAAAAATCAGTTGGAGAAAATAAAAATCACGAAAACACGATGAAAAATTAGAAAACCGGTGTACGCTTGATTTTGCAGTGAAGTACCCCTCGGAAGAACATCGCCGGGCATCCTCGCTGTCGTTTGGGAGTTTTGACCTTGTACGCCGGTGTACTGGTGATAACGCAGCGTGGCAGGATTAAGCGCTCGCGCTTCAGCCTGGCGCCCCGGAGACTCCTCTACCGACCTCGAGTCCCCACCTATCCCTTCCCTTCCGCCCCCCCCCCCCTCCCCTTTTCTCCTGACTCCCCGCTCCTCGAGAATATTGGGCACAAATCACTGAGCAAGGTACATGATGAGTGGATAGCGCGCCAACCCCCCCCAGCCCTGGGGTCCCCGGCCCAGCCATTACTGAGATGCGTTGAGAAATAAAAGTAATGAGAAAGCCATTGCGGCCCTGGCTTTACAGCAGTCGAGTAAAAATAACAAAATATAGCGGAGGTTTCGAACGCGTTATGCAACCCGGGGGTTGTCTGCTACGTTTTTTCCTATCTGCAAATAAAGCTGCGTTATGGGCGCTTACGACATTTAACTACCTATTTTCGTATTGTTGTCTGACATTTAACTTACATCCACCAGTTACTCACTTTCGTGCAATCTGATATAAAAGATTGATGGTGCGCTCGATACTCAATGCGCGTATGTAAGAAGTATGTCATAAAATCGTACGAAAAGTTTACTTTTGTGAGCTTTCTTCAATGTGCCCCCTAAAATACTGCGCTCTAAATAGTAAAAGAGAAAAAAAATATCAAAAAACAGTGTTTATCATTCTTCATTAATTGTAGTATCAAGGCTCGGATTTTCACTGTGTCGCGGTGCAGTAAAAGTGAATGCGCCTGCACCTCTGTGTTGCTCGCTGTGCGGCAATTATCATCCTTCGAATGAAAAAGGTAAGGTCTGATTAGATCCTCGGTGCCTACGGTCTTTTGCCTTCCGGGTGTCGGGAAGTGTGCGGGGGAGGGGAGGGCTGCTGGCTGGAGGACGTTAGGGTCAGTGAGGTTCCAGTAGCAGGGAGAATTACTCGGGTTAAATTACGCTTCTGTTCTGTCATCATTGCACTTTATTTCCACCCACCTAGAAAGCCGCACATTATCTCTAAAACAAGCAACCTCTACTACAGTCATAGGACCTTTCCTTGAAAATCTGTTCAATGATGGATTGGCACAAACAGTAATTTATCAGTTGACGCCTAAATTTGTCGTCTCTGCTCTCTCGCAGTGTACACTGCTCGCATTATCTCTGGTCGTGCGCTTGCATTATTTCTGTTGGTCGCGTTAATGTAAGCGTTTTTCCCATATTAGGGTCTTTTCTCTCTGTCTCCCCCCCCCCCCTCTCTCTCTCCTCCGCGGCTGCTGTTGCTCCGTCCTGCCTGTATCGAGTCTTCTTTCCCTGCCCTTTTTTTTTCTCCCTCCATCTTGTTCTATCTTCTCTCTCTCTCTCTCTCTCTCTCTCTCTCTCTCTCTCTCTCTCTCTCTCTCTCTCTCTCTCTCTCTCTCTCTCGCCCGCTAGCCCTCGCCGGCCGCCCACGGCTTGTCACGGCAGCCAGCGGTAACGCATATAACGAGTAACGGTGAAGTAACAGTCGGACTGGACCGCCCCGTCCTTGGGAGCGCGCGGGTAGGAGGGGGGGGGGAGGGGAGGTCTCAGCTGGAGTTGAGCCTGGCCTGCGAGGCCTAGGCGGGGCTCCGCGTGGGCAGACCAGTACCGATACACCTAAACCTCTTTTCCTTGGCGCTTTGCCTCGCGCGCTCCCTTCCCCCGCGACACTAGACAAACTAGACGCGACGCCTTTTACTGCGCAGCTGATCGGAGCTCAAGAAAAGTGATCATATTTGTATTCATATTGCTGGCTCTAATCCACATGTTGTACTAGAGAGCCCCGCCGGGACACAAGGTGCGCTCGCGGCCGTCGGTGTTGATGTGGTACCTCGTACCTCACGTAGTCTATTCAATGCCGTGCACTCCTCCACTCTGCTGGGTCCCTTTTCCTTACGTGGCGGCCAGTGCTCAACCGAACACACACACACACACACACACACACACACACACACACACACACACACACACACACACGAGGGCACAAGCACTCACGCACGCTAGCGCGCACGGTAGCAGTGCCGCCCATTGCGTCTCGATTATGTCCGCAGATCGACAGGTCATTTATAACACCCCAAAGAGATTCGTTGTCGATACGTAACGCCACTGCCAGCCTCACCCCCCCCCCTACCCCTTCCTTCTCCCGCCAATCTGGTGCTACTGACGCCGCTGCTACCGCCGCTACCCTCACAAACCTTCTGCTCCTGAAAGAGCTTGGCGGTCGTACGGGGATCAAGGTGACGAGGTGTTAGAGGACCCGCGGGGGAAAAGGGGGAGGGGGGAGGGGGTCATTGGCATTGCTGCCAATTGTGGGTAAAGTAGCGGGCGTGTGCGACAGCCAGCCGCGCGCCGAGCAGTTGAATTCGTTTGGTGGTGTTGAATGAATTGACCCGGTCGCCACACCGGAGGGCCATTATTCAAGGGTGTTGGACCGTTATGGTCCCTTATCTCGGCTCGGCCGGGGCCTCCCTCGGTCGGGCATGCTGCTTGTCGGTGCCGGCGCACCGGAGCACCCTTCTGCCCATTCTGGCCTCGGCCAATTCCTAACCGGCACACAACCCTTCCGCCCGAGCACGGCCTCGGCCGCGCCGGGACCTGGGCGCCGGGGCCGTGTAAATGTTGTCGGGTGAAACATGCTCTTCAAGATCTTCGAAAAACGACCCGGAAATGCTCTGGTTCGTGTTGACTTTTAACGTGCACTCTAAATCTTCTACAATTTTTTTTTCACAATATACAAAGAATTCTGTGCAACCGTGATATGCAGGAAATTTCCCTGTGTGACTAAAGATTTTTTCTTTAAATTCTAAAGATTTTGCTTTGTATTACACAGAAAATTTGGCTTTGTATTACGGTTGCACAGAATTCTTTGTAAGGATTTAAGAGTGCTTTCTTTTTTCTTCTTTGTTTTGGTGGATCTTTCCGTACATTGTGTTTCTGGATATATTATCCCGCCGGTAAAGTAGAAATGAAGTAGCCTATTCATGGTTTATTGCGGACCATATATATAATTTCTTTAAAAAATGTAACACGCCCCCCTCCGCCAAACCAAAATAAATTAGGGGGAGGTGCGCGGCACACTGGGACGGATTTTATGTTTTTGCTCTAGATCCGAAACTGTCTGACTTTAGAATTATCTGAATATACTATTTGAAATGGATGAAATAGCCACTGTCCCAATGTACCCCATGTCCCACCCACTCCCTCTGTGCCCCACCTTCCCCTAATCTATAATCAATTCAACACAAAATAAAATAAAATAATCATGGCCTTTGACCCAGTTGCAGAGACACCTCAGCGTGTGCGCGTGTTTGCTTATGGCTGTTCAAGTGCGAGAATAATTGCATTCTGAAAGCCATTTTTGTGTGCGTGTGTGTGTGTGGGGGGTGGCGGTAGCACATGTACACGCAAAAAAATAAAAATAATAATAATGCGCGTCTGAGCCCAAAAATTAGCAGGTGTTCTATTTTTTTAGCTATTTTCTCAGACAGCAGACGACGCGCGGGCAGGACGGGTAAGGACCTCTCGCTCGCACTCCCGCTCACCTCGTCGCTCCATCTCTCTCCCTCGGGTTCGGATTTGGCCCGCGGGCCGCCAGTCTGAGACCCTGGTATAGGCGCAGCTAATTTTTAAGCTACAGGTCTTATTTTCTAGCTACCATGCTATTTATTCTGCAACTGTGAAAAGTTTTTAGCCGTATAGTGCTAATTTTTCAAATCTAATTTCAGCTGAGCGATTTTTTTTCCCGTGTAGGCATTCGCACCTCTAGGTGCGTACAGACACGGCCAGACACCTGTACAGGGTGTGGCGTGTGGCGGCGGGGTGCGCTCGGCTCCGCTCGGCTCGGCTCCTGTTTGCGGTGTAGAGTTGCACTTGTACTGCTCATTGACCCCCTATATTGTTCGCGTATCGCCGCGCTGCGGCCCGTGTCGCTCATTACGGCCCCGCTGTCTGCAGCCATTACGGCCGTAGCTCAGCCGCCCGCTGGTGATGATAGCCTGTCATTTGGACCTGCGTGACATACATCAATGTGCTTCTATTTCGGCTGCTTGCGGCTGTGCCACGCCCCGCGCCGCCCCGCGCCGCCCCGCGCCGCCCCGCGCCGCCCCGACGTGCTGGGTGCGTTTCCTTGGCGCTTGCGCCCCCCGTGCGCCCCTCCGACCCACCGACCGTCCCCGCTCACCCCACCGCCCCACTCCCCACTACCCCGCTCCACACCGCCCCACTCCCCACCACCCCACTCCACACTACCCCACCCCGCGCCGCACGCCGCCGAGGGACAATTATAATTCCTGCTAGAGCTCTAGGCCCTTACAGTTTGTGCAACCTGACCCGGGCCTGGGCCTGGCCTTGCCGGCCGGGCGGACACGATGCCCGTCATGAGGACGACGGCCGGCTTGGCCTGCCCTGCCCTGCCCTGCCCAGGTCGGCCTGCGCCGTCTGATTCCGAAGATCGCGCTCTCGCGCCTTGTCGCACTCGTGGGGTGGGGCCCTGTGCCATCCCCCACATAGGGCACCGCCGTAGGTGGGACAAGGACGGAGGCACGAGAGCGCGATCTTCGGAATCAGCCTGCTGCCCAGGTCGGCCTGCTCAGGCCCGCGCAGGTCGGCCCGCCCAGCAGGCACCGCGTGGCGCCGTCTTTTTAACCTTTCCAGTCATGTTTCCAGGTTTATCCATTTCCAGGCCCGGGCCTGATTCTAATCCGCCTCCGGCGTGGCGCTGGCACAGGCCCGCTCGGGCCTGCTGCCTCGCTAATGTGGGGCTTGCTCGCGGGGCACGCCGCGAGGGGGTTTCTGTTGACACAGATTGGATTTATAAGGAAGTGAGTGTATCTCGCCCGCACGGGCCCCGTTAGTTAAATCGCGTTTTGTCGTCATTACCGTCCGAGGGGTCGCTAGCCGAACCGAAATCCCCTCCGCGTCGCGAAACGTTGTTTCCGTCCCCGCCCGCGATCTCGCCGCGCGCGCCATGCATGATGTGGAATCAGATGAGGCGAATTGCCCTCGACTATGTCTACAAGCGAAACAGGAGCAGTGAATACACGCAGTCGTGTCGCCAAACTTGGAGGGAAATGTTTTAGTTATGAAGAACGAGGCAGCATCGTAATTGCAAAGAGGCATAGAACTAGAGCGAAACTAGTTCATGAACGTGTTCAGAATCTCCTCGTATGCCTGGGCTCTGGGCTGTGGTGAAAACGAACACTCGACGTCGAAATTATCTTATTGACGGATGTGGAGATGTTAAAGAAATATATATTATTGTTTGTTTTTGGGAGAACACTGACTTTTCGCATGCGACTTTGATGGCTTCGCCATTTTACGCGAAACAGCAGCGTTCAAGCAGGTGTCCCATGACATGTTTCGCTCACCCTGTGATGTCGGACCACTTGTTTTCCCCGTCCTCCTCCTTTCTCGCTCTGAATGTGAACGTGAAACGAATTTTCCATCTCGTGTTCCAAAGCGGCGTGCTGAGCGACGAGATGGTCTCTCCTCCACCTGCCCCACGCCCCTCCCCCCACCCCGCACCTTGTCACTACTACCGCCTCCCTATCCCCTGGCACGGCTCTCCCCCGGTCTGCTTTTATAAAAAAACAAGAGCGAGATCGGGCGAAAAGTTTGAAGCCGTGGTTTGAAGCTATGTTGCTAATGCACTGTAAAAAAAACATGTCGTAAATTAACAGGTAATATCTGTGAATTTTGTTAAACGAACTGACTGTGAATTTACTTTTTATTCGTGTTCACCTACAAAAAAAAAACTCTGTAACTTTACAAAAATATTCCGTAACTTTACAAAAGAATTCCGTAAGTTTACAAATTTTGTCTGTTGTTTCGCGATTTTTCTTGTTAATTCACAACATGTTTCATGAAACTACAGGAAAAATCTGTTCACCGATTAGACAGCGAAACCTGTAATTTTTTTGTCGTTATTTTACAACAAATTTTTACAGTGTGCTGTATGCACAATTCTATGTCTTTTACGGACTCGCGTCTCATGCAGTATGGGTGGTGACCGCTCCTACTACGGGCGCTCTTTCCAAGTGCTCTACGGTCGGCTGAGTTATCGTTGGACATCGCATAGGGATGCAATTATTCTGGGAAATTCTTTTCTGTAATACACTGTACTCCTGATCCATGTATAACGTCAGAAAAACTATCCAAAAAACTCAAAAATATGCCCTAAATTTACCAAATCTTGTGTGTCATACCGCTGTAATGCGGAGTAGTCTGGACAAGATCTTCCGATGTAAAGTCCCCATCTGTTCTACCTTTTCTAAGGTATTTCGCGTTTGACATGTAGCGCTATGCGTTGGGCCATGGTCCTTCTTTCCAAAAAAATAAGGAACACGCTCATTAAAAAAAACGTGAAAAAATCAGAAAGAAAGAAAGAAAAAGAACAGGGAAAGGCCCTGCAAAAGCCAGTAAAAATTAGTGAAAATCGAGAAAATCCATGCAGCAAAACCGGAGTTCGTTTAAATTTCAAGGATCTCGCCCCGGCCCCGGGCCGCGCGCACCCTCACTCGCGCGGTGTCACTGCTTACTCGTCACGTTCACTCGGACCGTCGCGCGCGGAGGCCGTCACTCGTCCGGGACTGGCTTATTCGTCGTTATACAGCGTGGCCGCGGGTTATTTTGGCAGCGGTTTAACTCTTCGCCGCCGCTGCTAATTAGCCCCCCCTTGCCGAGCGAACGGCCGGCCGGCCGGCTATCGCTTGTCGATCGCGCGTGTGTCGCTGGCGAGCATGCGGCGCTGCGGCGCGGCCCGGGGCCTACAGCTCGGCGCTGCATGCGCTCTGCGGTGCCTTGCTCCCCCCGAAGTAGTTTCCCCCATTTACCTTTCTGCCTTAATGCGAAATGAAGCCATTTAGCCGAACGGGCTCTAGAGCGGCAGCGGGGCGGGGCGGGGCGGGCTTCAGGGTGCGGACGGGAGTGGGTGGGTGCGGCGAAAAAATAACGATTTACGGCTTTGGTAATGACAGGCAGTGTACGGTACTTTGGAGAGGAAGAAGATGAGTTAGTTTCCTTAAGTAGGTTTATGTCCAGGTTAGCTTATTGCTGGTGCCCCGCCCGGTGCGGCTGCAGCAGCGTCGGCGAACACTTGCCGTCTGCTTCCGCAGCGATGCTCAAAATTCAGCATGCTGAGCAGTAAAGTAAAGGCGACGAGATTGCGCTTGACTGACCTATACCACAACTGGGAGTGCAGCCCTCTCGTACGCCGCTGTATGGCCCCCTCCCATGTGTCCCGTCGTCGGGCGCGGCGTGGGCGAACCGAACCAAACCGAACGGTCTCTGCAGGCGCCGCTCGTTCCACTTCAACGAGGCTCCATTTTTCTCCTGCCTGGTTTTTCATAAGTGCAACGCGTCACGCTGAAATAAAATAAAAAATTGCCTTTACTTAACAAAATTATTGAAGAAGAAAAGAAAAAGAAAGAAAAAAGGATTCATTATGCAGTAAAGTTTTGCCGAATGTCATTAACAACCAATAAAAGTCGGGGGCGAAACAACTCTGAACCCTTTGTACTCTGGAAATCCAAGTGTACGAATGTCGCACACTTGTAGGTGTGCGAGGATTCATTCGTACACTTGGCCACTCAAACGTGTGAATATCCTAGGAAAATTCACACGTTTAAGTGGCCAAGTGCACGAATGAATCCTCGCACACCTACAAGTGTGCGACATTCACACACGTGGGTTTCCAGTGTACACCTTGTACTTTAGGAAAATTCACAAAAATAAAAGGTAAAACTCAAGTGAAACTCACAAAAAAAAAAATCTATAAAAAATCAGAAAAAAATGTAGAAAAATTCAGATAAATTAACAAAATGTGTACACCGAAATTCAGAGTTGCTTATTCCCCCTCGATAAAAGTACTTGCTTTGAAATTTCCTTCTCCCCTCCCCCCACCCCTCCCTCTGACACATTTTTGTTTCCTTTTTTTTTCTTAATTTTTATTTTTATTTTCCATTAAATGTGTAATTGGCGACAGTGGTGGGTGGCGCGCGGGTACTGAGACCTTCTGGCTGGCTGGCGCGCGCGGCCCGGCCGGCCCACCCGTCTAATGGGTGGCCCGGTGGCGCGGCGGCCGCCCTGGCCTGCCCCGGCTGCGGCAAGTCTTAATGAGTCTCGTTCAGTCATTTTGAATTGTGATCGATGCCCTGATTAACGCTCAGTGACGAGGTCCGGCCCGGTCCGGCCCGGCGGCGCCACGAGTAAGATGAGCGAGGTGAGAGCAAATTACCCCGCCAAATTATACCCCCCCCCTTTCCCCCCGCTTACCTTCCGTGCAACGGCGTATGGCGCCTGCTGCTGCTGGCAGAAGCCGCGTCGTGTACCTGTTGTCATTTTGGTCGCGGGAAAATAATACAAACCATTTTGAGGCGCATTCGATTAAGGGGATATGAGAGCGGGGAGCGAGAAAATGTGTGGCAGACCGCACACATGAATTATATATATCAACGGAGAGGAGAAAAGAAAGGACGTACTGATGACAGTGTATAACCTGCGCTGTGTGCACCGCTGACCTTAGGCCGGCCCAAATTGCGTTGTACGTACCGGGTGTTTCATAAAAGACGCAGAGGAGTTGCGGGTTTGCCTATGCTCGACTCGACGGGCGCACCGGTCCAGCGCGCTCGGCTAGGGACGGGACGGAGCAGGCCGAGACGAGCTGGCAACAGCGCATCAGAGGGGGGCAGGGAGAAGGAGGGGAGTGCAGTCCAGTGCCGGCAGCGCTCGCCTCGTCCGAGTGAGGAACTAGGTGGGGGAACATGCCATCGCGGTCGTGCCTCGCGGTCGTGACTCGCGGCCGTGCCTCGCGGCCGTGACCCACGGGGGCTGCACAGCGCATCCCTCGCGGTGTCCGCGGCTCACCCCACGACTCCGCGAGGACCCGTGGGCATCTGCGGGGGTAGCGCCGCCCATCCTTCAGGTGCCCGCGGCTCACCCCGTGACTCCGCGAGGACCCGCGGACATCTGCGGGGGTAGCGCCGCCCATCACTCGCGATGGCCGAGGGTCCTCGCGGAGTCACGGGGTGAGCCGCGGGCACCTGAAGGATGGGCGACGCTACCCCCGCAGATGCTCACGGGTCCTCGCGGATTCATGGGGTGAGCCGCGGACACCGCGAGGGGTGCGCTGTGCAACCCCCGTGGGTCAGGGCCGCGGGGCACAGCCGCGAGGGCGCGAGGCACGGCCGCGAGGCACGGCCGCGAGGCACGGCCGCGAGGCAAGGCCGCGAGGCACGGCCGCGAGGCACGACCGCGAGGCACGACCGCGAGTCACGACTGCGGTGGCATGTTCCCCCACCTAGTTCCTTACTCGGACGAGGCGAGCGCTGCCGGCACTGGACTGAACTCCCCTCCTTCTCCCTGCCCCCCCTCTGATGCGCTGTTGCCAGCTCGTCTCCGCCTGCTCCATCCCGTCCCTAGCCGAGCGCGCTGGACCGGTGCGCCCGCCGAGTCGAGCATAGGCAAACCCGCAACTCCTCTGCGTCTTTTATGAAACACCCGGTACGTACGTACGATCAGAGCGCGCTGGTGGCGATGATGGTCGCGATGGAGCGATAGCGCGCGCTGCTCATTGTTCTTGCTCTATCATCTCCGTGATATCTGTGTCCATTCTGTCTTTCCCTCCTTGTCGGCTGGTCACTGCGGCGTAACGTGTAATGCCGTTTCTCTCTCTCTCTGTCTCTCTTATACACGCCCTTGTGCGTCGCCGCGCGCACAAGAGAGAGAGAGAGAGAGCGAGGTAGATAGATAGAAGGGGACACGCCCTGTGGAGAACCGTGCCCAGGTGCGTGCGCGCCCACTAGTGTGCAGAGAGGGATGGAGGGAAAGAGAGAGAGAGAGAGATAGAGCAATGGAAAGCCTAGAAGAACTCACAGTCGTGCCCCGGAGCGGTCACTTGATTGCCGCCATTGTGTGCCGAAGTGAAATGGCAACCGTTGGTCGCACGATGTTTGTGTGCGTGCACGCGCGCGGGTGCGTGCGTGTATGTATGTGTGTGTGTGTGTGTGTGTGTGTGTGTGTGTGTGTGTGTGTGTGGCTAGGTGTACGCGTGAATGGCTCTTCACGCCTGTCCAAAAAGAGTACAATATTTGCATAGGATTTCTCAATTCAATGAGAAAGACGCGCGTGATCCTGGTTTAGCGCGCGCCGCTCGCTGGTCTGACGCGTGATTTATCATCACGGCGTTCGTCCCACTTTTAAATACGCGATCGGAATTTCTCAGATAAATCATCCCTTCGTAACAGAGACTGCGACTGCGGAGCGCTGAAATTTCAGTCATGTAAGGCTCCGCCCGCTCCGCTGGGCCGGGCCGGGCCGGGCCGGGCCGCCTCCCAGACGCACGTTGATCTCGTTGAGCAAATCGTGAGCACCTTTGCCTTCCCCGACTAGTGGGTCAGGACGCCTCGGAAGACGCGTTCTGATTCGCCGCAAAAGACAAAAGGCATTGTCATGCAAAAGGTCGGCCCCAAAAATGAAGTATTGAGGCTGGACCAGATTTGGATTTAGATTTGGGGCCGCGCCGAGGTGAAAAATCGATTGAAGACGCATAGCGGAGCTCTTTTTCCTCAACCATTCTGTGGAGGTCTTACCTGTTTCCGAAACATTTATAATTAAAAGATGATCAACCCTTTTCGCGTTTACTAATTTGTAAAATCCAACCCCTTAAAAAAAAAACACGAAATAAAATGGTTTCTACTTTACGTTGGGAATGTGACTTAACGTGTGAACGTTCGGCTCAGAGGCGGTCTGGTCTGGCGGCGCAGCTGACCGCGGGGGGCGCCTGATTCTAATTGCAATTGTAATCAACGAGGCAAGGTCAATCGCAGATGCCTCTTTGCGAATATGAGTGGCGGGCGCGTGGAGAGAGGAGGGTTCTTGAGGCGGGAGTCGGGCCGGGCCGGGCCGGGCCGGGGGCGTTGATATGCAGTTTGGTCATTACCGTTGTTTGTTGTGCCAGCGTCCTCTGATCTACCTCTGCGGGCAACCTGTAATTTCTTTTTATTTTCGGCACCTGTTGGCTTGGCGCCGGTATGTGTGTGTGTGTGTGCTGTTGGGACCATTAGCAGCGGGCGTTCAGTAATGGTCGGTATTTCCGAAGACTGGGAGTGAAGTTAGTTCATTATTGCACGTGCGAGTTCTGAAAGGTATCTAAGGGAACGTGCGGAAATTCATCAATTCATTACAGGTACTTTTTTCTTCTCAAAGTTTCACACTCCCCTCGCTTTTGTTTTTCTTTTTTCTCCCCTTCACCCTTCATATTTTTATTTGTTTGTATTTCAAAATAACTAGCATATCTGCATGGGTCAGAACTTTTTCTACGATGAGAGGTTTCCCCGTCAATTCATTTCCTTATTTTTCTCTGATCTGAGGATGAAAACACGGGAGTATTTAGCAGAGTTGCGCGCGTCTAACTTTAGCCAGGCACGCTTTTGGCACGCGATGCACTGCACGGCCAAGGGTTCCGACCTGCGGAGGGCAAAGGGGGGGGGGGGGGTCAAGAGGGGAAGGGGGGCTGGGGGGGGAGGGGTTTGGAGTGGAGGGCGATCCACGACCCGACCCGCTTGGACGCGGGCGCGCGTCGCGGCGTCTTGCTCGTCGTGTGAAACTACAGCCGTGCGCGGCGGAGCGGGGCGGAGCGGGGCGGGGCGGGGTGGGGTCGGGCGGGGCGGGGCGGGGCGGGGCGGGGCAGGGTGGGGACCTGGTGCCACACGGTGCGCGGTGCGGGCGGCCTGCTCAGCCACATCCAGCGCGATGAGGTAGACCACCACTCAGTCCGCCCCTTTTTTATTATTTATTATTTGTCGGGGAAATCTGCGAAGCAGCAGAAGCAGCTCTGAGAGTGAGAGAGAGAGAGAGAGAGACAGAGAGAGAGAGAGAGAGAGAGAGAGAGAGAGAGAGAGAGAGAGAGAGAGAGAGAGAGAGAGAGAGAACATTGGAGAGGGAAAAGGGTAGCACAGATCCGCCGTGATGCACGACGCCGCCGCCGCTGATCCTCCCTGCAGTCGTTTTGCATATCTTCCGTTTGGTCTTAGAGCGCGCGTTGGCAGAGGTTCATACGATGCTAACTTCTCTCTCACTCTCTCTATCTCCCTTCCCTTCCCTCCCCTCCCCTCTCTCGCCCGCTCGCTCGCTCGCTCGCTCAGTCGCTCTCTTTACTCTGTCTCCCATATTCAATGCGTGCGACGGCCCTGCCTAAGAGCAATACCCTCGCACTTTATTTCTGTCCTGCTGCGCTCTACGCCTTTGGTACACACACACACACACACACACACACACACACACACACACACACACACACACACACACACTCGGCTGCGCGGGGCGCCACGCCTGACACGTTGCTGGTACTTGACCTGTCCCATGCGCCATGCGCCACGCGCGAGGAGCCGCGCCGGGCCGAGCGGTGCTGTGAGGCGCGACCCCCACCTGGCTGACGACGCCCCGAGCAGGTCGTTGCCTTGGTGATCCTGGTGACGGTGACGCGCGGCTGACGGTGATCCCGCTGATGGCTGCGATGCGCCGGCCGGGCCCCGGGCCCCGGGCCGGGCTATGGTGATTGTGATCGCAGTGATGGAGCGTGTGCCCGCGCGCGCGCTCGCTCGAACCCGTTGAAGACTTGTAGTGCACTCTAGTCCTCGTCGTCGTCGTCGTCGTGGCCAAGTGATGGGTCATCCTCTACACTACGAATAATTTTATGTATAATAACCCACTTGTACGCCAAAACTCCGCGGTAAATAAAGCAATGTCTTAGTTTTGTTTTTTGTTTTTTATTTTTTTATTTTGAGGAAATCGGGAAAACTTTGAGGAACTCCGTGAGTGAGGGAAACTCTTCGAAATTTGAGGAAATCCCCTAAAAAAATACGAAAATCTTCCCCATTCTTTTAAGGAAATTTCATTAAATTCTGAGGAGTTGTCCTCAAAATCCCACTGGAATTCAAGTGTCTGCGTGTCTGCGGAGAAAAAAAAATCGAAGAAAAACAACCTGAATGCTATTGCAGTAGCGCAGATGGAGAAAGAAAAGATGTATATTGGGTTCATGTGAGGTTTCGCGAAAAGAAGAGCGACGAAACGTTATTTTTGCTGCTTTCGTGCAAGAGGTAGACGTGTGTGTGAGTGAGATGCAAAGATATCACGTGTTGACGGCCGTGCGGTGATCTCTTCTCATGTCTGTTGACCTCGCAGGGTCGCAGGAAGTAAGAGAGAGAGAGAGAGAGAGAGAGAGAGAGAGAGAGAGAGAGAGCGGGAGTTTCAGGCCGAACACTTGGGTATGCGTCAGCGTCACCATGCTGCATCTGAATAAACAGTCAGCGCGAGCAATATATGGATGCTCATGGGAGTCAAAAGGTGGCGAAAAAAATAAACGACCTGAACGATAAAAAAATAATATGGAAAAGGGACATGCAGTGTAAAAGTTTGTAGAAGTTTTGTAGCGCGCTCGGCAGTGTGTGTGCGTGTGTGTGAGTGCTTTTCCCTTTTATATGCAGCGATTGCTCGCGACCCCTGGTACCGCTACCCGTCCTCACGTACCGATAGTAATTGGCCACGCGAGTCAAAGAGCGCTGGCGCCAGGCTGCTGCAGCGGCGGCCGGGCCGGGCCCCGCGCGGTAGCGCTGCTGGCGTTAGCGCGCGTCAGCGGACGGGTAACTCGGCAGGACACGTCTCGGAGATACGCCGCTACTGGCTCCCTTCACTCTGTTATTTATTTCTTAAGTGAAAAAAACAAAAACAGTTTTAATTTTCTTCTATAATTTTTTATTTTATTTTTGAGTGTGTGTTTGTTTAGTTGTTTTTGGAAACACAGAGCACTAGTTTGAAACGCAATGCTAACACGTTTAATTAATTCGTGTTTTCCAATGAAAAAATATAAATGTTTTCGTGAGAGCTGTTAAAATGAAATTAACAGTTACGATCTTCTGACCGTCTCCAACAGTGATGCGCAGGAGCAGCTCGGCGGCGGCGGCTGCAGGGGGTTTGATGAGTGATGAGCCCGAGACGATAATCCAAATGCGTCTATCAACCTGGCTATGCTTTTCCCTTTAGCCCTGGGGCGGGGCGTGTGTGCGTGTGTGTGCGTGTGCGTGTGCGTGTGCGTGTGTGCGTGTGTGTGTGTGGACTGCCAATCACAAGGTGCGTGTAATGCTAGACTGCCTCCGCTGTGACGCTCAGACCATTAGAGCGAAAGAATCGTACATTCATGCCTGTTGGACGTTTGTTCCAGTATCTCGTCCTCGTTATCGATAGTCATGTTGCATCGCGCGGCGCCCGCGCGGCCCGACCCCAACCTGCTGAGGAAGGCTCAACAACATCACCCGATAAATAACGACGGCCGTCGCGGATTAGTTTTTGTGAACCGCAGCCGCTGCGTAGGGCTGTGGTGCAACTAATGAAAAGCTATAAGTACCGTATTGAGTTTATCGTCGTAATACTAATTGCTCTTCCCCCTCGTTTCTCTCCCTCTCCCTCTCTCTCTTTCTCTACCTCTCCCTCGATCCGGACGTGGCAACGGCAGCGGTCCCGCTGCGGGTTCACTTCGCAAATCGTCGCGCCCCGACGGACGGGCGGTGTGTACGTGGTGTACGGGACGGGATACGCTCGAGGCCCGTCGCCTTGACTCATAATGCGGGAGAAACGGTCAGGGAGGGAGCTGAGAGCGTGTGAGAGAGACAGAGGAGGGAATGCACACGTTTTAGTTCCGTTCTATAAACAAACACGCGGCGGGGGGGGGGGGGGGGAGGGAAATCCCCTGCGGCGTGTCGCTGTGCGGAGCCAGGAATTAGCACAGGGGGTGGGGGCAAGGGGTAGGGGGGGGATGGGGAGGGGGTCCTTTGCAGATCAGCTGCGAGCAGGGGTCCTTGGGGGCCACGTGTGTTTGTGTGTGAGTGTCAGTGAGTGTGTGTGCGCGTGTAAGTGTGCTAGCGCATGTATGCTTTTGACTCACCTAATGTTATTTCCGCGCACGTGGAGGAGTAACGTGCCGCCGGTGCGGAATGATCTCTCCAGGTTTTGCTATTTCAGCAGTGAAAGAAGAGGAGCGTGTATCAATTTTAATCCGCCGCGGCCGCCGCGGCCGGCCCGCTCACACACACCGCGTCATACGCAGCGCCGCTGTCGTGTTTGTTATTTGATGATGTTTGCAGGAGGATCGATCTTGCGGTGGCGTTCGCCTCCCTCGCGCCGGGCCGGGCCGGGGGTCAGCGTACCTTCTGGACAGCTGTCAGAGGGATTTAGTATGGCGCCGCGTCGGGCGGGCAGGGAGACCGGAGAGCGGAGACCAGTTCCCGGGGAGCTATCGCACAACCAAAGCGGCTGTCTTTGGTTCACAAGCGGACGTCTCGCGGACTTTGAACAAGCTGGGTACGTCTAACTAACATTTGAAGCTATGTAGCTGAAATTTAGGAAAACTGCTAAACACTTTGCTCTTCAGCTTTATGTTTTTTGGGACTTGTTAGTTGTAAAAGCTCAAAATGCCAGCTGTGCGTATATAACTAAGTTTTAAGCTGCATGCGCATTTCTTTTCCTTTCTGAGCGTTTCTTTTTTTGCCCCGTGCGGTGCGAAGGAGAAGGACTGCCAAAATTCAGCGTATCCGACCCTGTTTCGAAAGGTCGACACCACCGCGGTGAATTTGTGGAGATGATTTAATGATCCGCTGGTCAGCCCCGAGCGACACGCCCGTGCGGCGGGCTTGCCTACCAGCCGGGCGCGTGTCAGGCGAAACGAGCGGTCAGCTTGCAGGCTTGCCGATTGACACGAGCGTACTGCGGGGCGGGGAGCGCCTGGCAGCAGCTGGGCTGAGCGCCGGGGAATCCTTAACTACAAATTCAGTCGTACACCGATTTATCTGTTTTTTTCGTGATTTTTAGGTCCGTGTTCACTGTGAGAAAAACCGTACCTCATACAACTAAACAACGGTTTTGAATTAACGGTTTACGGTTTTCGTTGCCTTACATTACTAATTTACTCTATACCGGGTACAATTTTAGTACAATATTTTATTGTACTTCGAAATAACGGTAAAAAATTGTAGTTTTTTCTCACAGTGTTAGGGGTGCCTATTGCTCTCGCCCGTGAGTTTATTTATTTATTAATTCTTGACGATGGCCCCTTATGGGCGCAGCCGATCCTGTCGCAAGAATCTTCACCTAATTCTAATGAAAAATAGTACTACGAAAAATTAGAAATTTTTTGTGGTATGTCCGATCACAAGCTGTCCGTCAGTTTTTGTATGAAACGCGTTACCATCCTATGTTTCTATGACAATGACAAGCCGAGCCGGCAGGCTGAGTCGAGCCAGTGGGAGGGTAACAATCACATTATTATATTACTGCACTCCAAGCCCAAGTTTTCACTGAGTGCTGTCATTTGTTTCTAGGCACGAAGTAGCCTTATGGTTTTGTGTCAGGATGCGATTTTTTTTTATCAGCACGGCCCCTTACCTAAATCCTGATTTTTCTATACGATTTTCATAAGACTTGGCAGAAAGGTTGAACTCGATCTCCTTAGTTCACGGCTGAAAAGCCAGCCCAAAGTTGGTGGCCAATTTTGAGAAATTTCGATCTAAAATCTTTGTTTCTATGGTAATACTCGACTTGTCTCGGAAAAACAGTGTGGAAAGGGGAGCCGAGCCGAGTCGCCATTGTTGAGGCTGCTCGACCCCTCGGCGCGGCGCGCAGGGAAGGAGGACCGGCGGGGCTAGGGACTTGTTGATTCTACTCATGCACAGTAGTTCAAAAAATAAAATTTCGAACGACATGTTAGAATAAAAATGTAAAAGCAGTGTTCGAATGCCCATTGCACAACAAACCTACAGTTCAAAAATCAAGCTGATCGGACAATTTTTACAGATAGACCAACTTTTAAATCGTTTGAGCTAGAAAGCTAAAATTTGGCATGTGACTCGCTGAACTAGTGACCCTGAAATAAAACAAATTCAATAACATGACCCATAAGGCTAGAATTTTTAAAGTAAATTTCTACTTAAACCATCATCTACCGAAGTATTTAGTGAAACAAAAACAGTAACGAACCTCGTGCCTACCAGGATTTCCTGAAATCGTATTTTTTTCTTCTATCTCAGGGAAATATCAATTCCTTTCTAAAAAGCTTTTACAAAAACACAGTAATGTTCATTCATTTCATTCACTGTAAAAATTTAGAGGCCAATGACGGTCGATGTACGGTGTCACCGTACATGCCACTCTTACACATCGCGCCTGGTGTTCGGAGAGCAAACAACGGCGTCTCCGTAACACCGAAGAGACCGGGTTTTACACGTCACAGCCTAAGAATACGGCACCACCGTACCCCGTTTTGCGCGCAGTTTCCTCTACGGTGGGCCCGTACATTGCGATCTGTCGTAGATTTGTGACATTGAAGGTGCGTCATTGCCGTCTTTTCTTAGGACGGGCGTTGCCGGAAAATAATTAGTGGTTGATACCGTCACTTTGACCGTCATTATTTTTTGCAGTGTTTTCGACTGAAAAACGAGCAATTATTTCCTTTTTAATTGGTGTGTTTTGGATTGGGTGGACACCAGGGCACCCGTTGGGCCCTATTTTGTGGCCAAATGCACATTTTCTGGAAAGTGTATGGCAAATGTAAATCTGGCATCCACTCAATTTTGGCTGGTGGTTGCATTTAGTGCTCGTCCAGGCGGTGTTGTTAACAGCTGGACCGCTCGGCGACAGTTTTTTTAGACCGAGCTTTGGCAGATAAAATTCGTGATGTGACACACGCAGTTCCGACTTTGTAAATTGAAGTTCTCTCTCATTCTATGGCAAGTTTTAAAGCCTAGGGGGCCGTTTAACGCGTTAGCGTTAGAATTTTCTGATCTTGTTTTATGGCGTACACTGATATTTATTTATTTATTTTTTTTTGTGAAGGACCCCGTCGCGAGGCACCCAGACCGCAGGTGGAAGTCTGCTGAGATCCATAGTAGTACGAGAAAAGTAGGTGAATTTCCCTCGAATAGATCGGAGTAAAGCAGACGGGTACCTCACCACCGCCCGCGGCGGCAAAAGTTAGTCGCATGTGTGTGTGGAGGGTTTGCCGAGGGGTTTGCCTTGTAGACATGCCGAGACACCCGTCTGCCTCGCACCACGCGCACCGAGGGGTCCCCCACTCCCATAGATGGTGTACACACGAGTAATTTGAGTAGGCGAGTAGGGGCGAGTAAAAGTGAGTAAAGGCGAGTAATAGTGAGTAAAGGCGAGTAGCGACGAGTATTGGCGAGTGATGAGTAAATGAGAGTAGCCATGAGTAATGGCGAGAAGGGATGAGTAATGGCGAGTAGGGATGAGTAATGGCGAGTATTTTACGTGTATTTTGCGTGAGTAATTGGAGAGTAATGGCGAGTAATTGGCGAGTAATGGCGAGGAATTGGCGAGTAATGGCGAGTAATTGGCGAGTAATGGTGAGTAATTGGCGAGTAATGGCGAGTAATGGCGAGTAATTGGCGAGTATTGGCGAGTATTGGCGAGTAATGGCGAGTAGGCGCGAGTAAGCACGAGTAGGCGCGAGTATTGGTGAGTAAGCGTGCGAGTAGGCGCGAGTAATTTTGGTCGTGTACACACGAGTATCGAAGTGGGGGACCCCTCGACGCGCACCCGCGTAGGGAACGTTGCGCACTTTCTGGCAGCACTATCAGGAGACCCAAGGATCCGTACGAGCAAGGCGCCTGCCTAGCCAGGCAACCGCGCGAGACAGGCGTGCGTGACGGGTCGGCCTACCCAGCACGGCGCTCCGCTCGCGGACCGGACAGTCACAATTTATTATTGTTCCCTGTCCGAACGGAGGGCGTAAAATTACGCGTCAAGTAATCAATTTTGCTGCCCCCGACATTACTGGTGAGGATTCTCGCGTGGCTGCTTCTCGGCGGAGCGGGGCGGTGATTTTGGGGGAGGGGAGTGTGGCGTCCGGGCCGGGCCAGTAGCGGCACTGCCGCTGGCTCGTGGCAGAAGCAGGGAGGCGGCGCGGGTGGGTAAGGGAACTTGATGTTTTGCCATGGAGGGAGTTTTAATTGGGTGGAAGTCAGGAAATATCAACAGCCCACTGTCAGCCGGGCGGGGGCGTGGCCGGGGCCGGGGCCTGGCATTCCTGGCTGAGGGAGGGTTGGTTGATGGGGAAAGGGGTTTGGAACTGGGCAGGGTTCATCCAGCAGCCCCGAGGGCACGGGCGAGAGGAGAACCAGGGGCAGGGGAAGGGCCGGCGGGCCCCGCCGGCCGACCACGGGGCGACAGGTGAGGCGTATGAGTGCTCGTCTCTCTCTCTCTCTCTCTCTCTCTCTCTCTCTCTCTCTCTCTCTCTCTCTCT